>JAHBCN010019622.1:0-15927 GCA_019359885.1 Listronotus oregonensis
TTTTTAAAATATTTCCACAAAATTTTTATTTTTATGTAATTTTAGAGTATATAAAAAAGGCATTAAAAAAATTTTTGGCCTTTTAATGGTGAAAATACTCGTTTATATGTAAAATTGCTGGGTAGAGATTTTTCCTTAGATTTTTTGATACCTTACTTTTTCCTTAAATAATTTTTGGTACAGAGTCAAACACTATAAAATGATATAGTGGTACAATGATCGGCTATAAAAAGTGAAAGTTCACAAAAGTGACATCATTAGTATACCTTTTTTTCTGATTTTCTTTATCGTTAATATATTAGCAACCCAGATTCTTTCATCGGGTAACAAAAGAAATATTAATTAGGTAAATGTGGAAAATGGGCGGTATTTTGCAGAATGGAAAATTGGAAAATGAAATTTGACTCTCGTCGTAGAATTATTAAAATGGTCACCTACATTTAAAATTCAGGTCAATAAATCTTAACGAGTGTTGGAGTAGTAAACACTGATCAATCCATTCAAACGTTTAACTCTAAAACCCTTTATTAACCACTTTTTCTAATCCATTAATGATTATTTTTTGTCCATTGGTAAGAGCTAATGGCCGTTTGCACCAACAATTTTAAAGAACCCTTAGCGTTAAGTCTTTTTAAAATCTTCAATGTAGCCAATTACATTGCTTGTTTGGCTATTTTAAGGATTATCTTATGTTAAGGTTTCTTAAAGTTGTTGGTTCAACCGGCCATAAATCGGTTTAACATTTTGTTATAAAACATAAACAAAACAAACATCACTTAATAAAATTTAAGATAAAATATTTATACCTTAGCGAAGAAAAACAGAAAACATAGGAAGAAAATTTATCTCTCGGAAGTTATACACCGGCTAACATTCGTATTTTTTTATCTTTATGACAGCTCACGAAGAATTACTATATATGTATATTAATATATATATATATATATATATATATATATATATATATATATATATATATATATATATATATATATATATATATATATATATATATATATATATATATATATATATATATATATATATATATATATATATATATTTTAAAAAAACCCATTCTTACCCCAGTTCCGTTAACCTGTCCAAGCACTGAAACCTGCGAAAGTTTTACCGCACCTTTTAGACAACCCGTTAGTGCCACCATCGTTATTTTAAATAACTACTACCTAAATATGTCCCTCCGGCTGAGGATCGAACCCGGATCGCCGAGACTCTAAGCACTACGCTACCGAGGAGACATGATACAGATAGAAGAACTTCTCTATTAATATTTATTTTTTAAATAGTCTACATAATTTCCAGGATTGTCTACTGCTAACCATAACACATAAAACTTATGTAATATTTGTATTGGTTTTGGTTGTTGTTCTATTTCTTTTACGTTTTGCAGAAAGATCAAACTTTTTCAAAAATCACTATGCATATATTTTTAAGGTCTTGAAACAACAGAACAAAGCCTTATCTACGACGACATAAAAATTATTGCCTTTCAATATTTATCGGTCCTGCGTAATTTGAAAAAAAATTCCACGGGTTCTAAAAGTTAAATATCCAATTTATGAATAACCTTACAAAAGGTTACCGCAGGAAAGTGGTATGTATTTTTAAATATTACCTTAAATAAATCCATTGAATTCGCTAAATATAACAAAAAAATATGTGTACTTATCGCGCTAAGTATTTTAAAAGTGCCTAAAACCAATAAGAAACTTCTCAACGTTTAATTGTCGTCGAATTACTTTTTATCTTAAATAAAGCGGTTTAGTCATATTTACCATAGTATAGGTAGAGCTGTATCGCTTCTACTTCTAATAAAAAGTTTGTATTATGAGTTTTAAGTAAAATACCCTGTATGTATAATATATCTAAATAAAATATTAAAAATTTTGTGTCGTATTTGTCAAGTTATAAATATATTATTATTAATCACAACCAACAAAGCCCGAACTGATCAGAAAATTAGTATTCTGATAGAGTCAATCATTAGCGCTAATCTAAGTGGTCCATAGATTAGGTTAGGTGAGAAATTCCAACACGCCTTGAACAAGGCCCATTTACGCAATACACGTTGCCAATTATCGGCTACACAACGGGATGTTGGTCGGTATGAGTTATAATGTTACATTACACGGTTAACGTGTTAAGGCTAGGTTGGGAAATTACACAGAATCATTCACTAAATCATATAAATAAAGTTACATTTCAATTGGTTTTAATTAACATGAAGAGGTTATTATATATTATTTAGGGTTTTCAGTTTGGTATACTGCGTGTGGCTTGCTTTCCTAATGGAAGGTTGTTCAGGACATAATATGTAAAAGAGAATCATATCCCCCACAGTCAGTGGTAAAAGCTGCTTGTATAATAATAAACGATTAACTATTGGTAAATTGGTTTAAAAACATGACCAATAAGTTTCTAACTGACCTAACTCCAGCATTATAAAAAATGTGTTAAGCAATATATTCATTTTACCTGGAGTTTGATCTTTAATAAAAAATGGTAATTTCTTCAGTAAAGCTAAGAATGGAAATGATTGTAAAAAACAAATTATCATAAAAGCGAAAAAAAAATTGCTGTCAATATCGAGCCTTGACTGTCAATACTGATTTGGTGAAAGCTGTTGTAACATACATCCATTGGTTATAAAGAAATGTAAAAGTTAACGTAGAAAGTTTAGGTAAACGCATAATAACATACTTGATGTAAAGTGTTTTGTTAAAACCCCTCTAAATCAGCCATAGTTGCCTTCACCAAAAGAAGAAATCTAGAGGGCTTAGGACCCCTGACCCTACAAGGTGAAACAATCAAGATTGTGAGAGAGGTTAAATGTTTGGGGGTCATCCTGACTCTAACTTACTGGGAAACCCAAAATCTTCAGAATAAGAAAGAAACGGAGATGACTCTTATGTTAATAACGCTCATGGGGAAAAAATGGGCCCTTTGACCAAACATGGTTTATTGGCTATACACCATGGTGGTAAGGCTTATGATAACATACGCATCACTGGTATGGTGGACAAAAATGCGACAAGGAACTGCTGTTATAGAACTGGCCAAGGTACAAACACTGGCTTGCTTAGCTATAACAGGAGCAATTAAAACAACCCCAACAGCAGCCATGGAGTGTCTCTTAGACCTTCCACCACTTAACCTAATAGTGATGGGAGAGGCAAGAATAAGCTACTTCCAAGTGCCACAGAAACCAACTGGTGTCTACACTATTTTGGGACACAGCAACATAAAAAGTCAGGTTGGCGGCAACATTCTGGATGAGAGAACAGACCCCAATACTCATTTAACAAAAACTTTGAGTTAAAAATTCCAGATCGAAGTGAGTGGCAGCAACCCGATCTCCCGGCCCGGTTGGAGACATTATCTGTATACGGATGGTTCCAAAACCGAGCAGGAAACTGGATCACAGTAAAATGAGGAATTCACAATTCTCCATTCCACTAGGAACACATAGTTCTGTATTTCAAACGGAAATATATGCTAAACTGCACTGTCCAAAAGAAAATAACCGGAGGGCTTACAAAAACAAGCGGATCTGCATACTAACAGACAGCCAAGCGTCACTGGGGGCACTACTAAACCCCAAGGTAACGTCCAAGCTGACATGGGAATGCTAAAGGAAACTGGAAGTCCTGGGAGAACGCGGTAATAAAAGGCAACGAAAAAGCGGATGAGCTTGCAAGACAGGGATCATCCACACCATACTTTAGACCAGAACCTGCCTTGGAGTGACAAAAACCACAGCCAAGGGGAAATCAGGGAATGGATCCGAAACAAACACGAGGAATACTGGGGAAACCTCAGTGGAATTAGACATGGAAAAAGCTTCATAAGAGGCCCATCCAAAGGAACAAAGGAAGAACTACTCAGACAAAGTAGAAAAAGACTTCGCATAACAGTAGGGTTACTTACAGAGCATGATAACTTTAGAGGACACCTACACAAGATAGGCTCATACAATGGGGTTCCAAGTTGCAGAATGTGCGACGAGGGGGAAGAAACAGCCTACCATATCCTGTGCGAATGTGAAGCATTGAATCACAAAAGACAGGCATTATTTGGACAACCGGAAATGAGCCCACAGGAATATATTAACCAACCAGTCTCGGGTTATACAGACTTGTAGAAGGAACAAGATTAATGGAAGGATTGGTATAAAAGATAATGAAAAATTGGCACAAAAAGCCCAAGAGGCTGCGCTGCCACCGGTAGTGACTCAAGACGGCTCCCAGAGAAGAAGAAGAAGAAAAACGACACGACGCTACATGCATAAAATTTATTTTAAATCAAAAATTAGTTATTATTATCTCTTTTGCATATTGCTTATCTCAAAGCATAGGAATCGGAATACAAATAAGAAATGCTTTACTTTTAAAAAAAGGGGTGAAAATACAGTACAACCTCTTTAATCCGGACAATTAATTGCAAGATGTGTGTCCAATTAGTAAAATGTTCAGATTAATGATGAATGGACTAAAAGTGCACTAGGGCATTATATAGCATGCGAAATATATGTATATGTACGAATTATATTTATGTCTAACACTTTGCAGCTTTACTTAAGTTATTACTTTAAACTTCTGTTTGAAACTTAAGGTTATTTTATTTTTTAGACATTTTCCTGCACTCCGCTACACTCTAAATATTACTCAATATAACGCGACTACTGCAGCAGGATAGCTAAATGAGTTACCAGAGAGCGACTTTCACTCGCCAGCGTCATCTGACGGTTTTAACTCAAAATTATCATTGAGGCAATAGCGCGACCAGATTACTGGATATCCAGATTACCATGTGTCCAGATTAAAGAGGTTTTACTGTACATGCAAATTATTCTGAATATTATTATGTACTTATTGTGCTCCCATTTCTTGTTATAGAAATCCGCTTTTCTATATTATCAGGTTCAGTTTAAGATTTTAAGTTTGGATAAGTTTATTTAGATGACAGTGGCCTACCGCAAGTCCTACTACTTGTTTTAACTAAGTGCGCCCCAAAAGGAGAACCTCCGATTTGGTTTCTGAGAAGGGGCGCCTGCGTGATGCATGCTAACGATCCAAATGACTGATTCCAACGGTTAAAATTTTTAGATAAACCGGCTTTTGCAAGTTTATCTGCTTCCTCAGTGCCTTCTATTCTCGTGTGTCTGTAACCCAGGAATTTCTATCTTTTGTTTCCTGGCGGCAAGTTCTTTTAGGTCGTATAAAGGTTTTTTTTGCCAACAAAACAAAAAATGTGTTCCACAGACCTATTCAAGGTTCGTCGAGGAACTTAAAAAACATATTTTAATTTTATGTTACAAAAAAAACTACTTTAAGTAGTTTATCTAATAAATGTATACGCACTGGAATTTGCTGCGATTTAAAATCAGTAAATGACGTAGATATGCCAGAATTTTTAAATATTTGACTGGCATTGTCGGTATTAATTTTAAAAACCTATATGTCCTATATGTCTTTAGCTGCATACTAAAACTTTGCATTCATTACCTGTCAACTAATAAAAAAGCAATTTTTTTATAAAAAAAGCTTTTACTTTTTTAAACTATAATCATATATAATATGTAAAGCCCAAAACCAATATATCATTTTTATTAAACTTGTTTAAAACTCAAAAATGAAAAATCTCACCAGATGTTCGTGTAATCATTTTATTATCCCATATCTCTTCTACCTCCTGTGATATATGTGAGCCAAAATAAGATGTTAACATTATCGCCCCATGTTCTTCATTAATAACTTAGCTCTCTCACAATGCCAAAAGTTACCTCCTGTAGCTTTTTAAATTTGCCATCGTTGGCCAGTAGTTTTAAAATCCTATATTGAGAATAATAACAATTTTAATTTTTTATTTATTAAAATCATAAATAAATATTTTGGAACTGTTAATAATTTTATTAAGGTAATTTTTTTGTAATATCCTAAAACTTTGGTCGTCCTATTTTCGATAATAGCTAAATAATCAAAAATTAGTCTTTAAAACTGCATTAGTCCAATAAATGAAGGGACAAAGCTGTAAATAAATTTGTACAGTTTTTCCTTGTGGCTCAATTTTTAGGTCTTTGGGAATGCTTTCGAGCGAAAAAAAGTTTATCAACATTAACAGGTGGGGGGAAAGGGGTGAAAAAAGGTTTTTAATAAAATTGTTTTTTGAAAAAATCGATAAAAATTTTTTTTTTAAAAAATAACGGGAAACAAAAGTCCCCTCATTTCACTCCCTCTACCGAAATGCCCTATCTTATGGATTCACTTATAAGGTGACGGACGGACGAATTGTTCCATTACTCGGGCAATAATGTACATTTTTTAATCATTCAAAGTTCATTGAAATGAAAAAACCCGTACCTTTCATTGCATACGAGTTTGGGTCCATTCTAATTTTTCTAGAATATTAAAAAAGCGTTTTTTAATTTATTAAGTTTTATTTTCCTAATATTTTGAGAGTATTTCATTAATTTATTGATATTTTTTAAAAAAATGGTTTGTTACTTACATTATCTTTTTTATAATGAGACCTTAGCAAGTGTTCAATGATCCCAGAAAGTTTCCTTCACCATCTTCTCTTTGATAAAAATTGTTTTCCCATTGCAGTTTTAGCCATATGTCCAGTAAAATGTTATTTTTTGAAAGACGTTTTTAAGAAAAATCTTGGTGTTGCGAAAAAAATGGTAAAAACAATTTTTGTAGATTTCGAGGTGGTCTTCATTTTTTGTCTAAGCAAAAATTCATTAATTCGCATATTTTGGCAGATATTCGCGGAAAACTCATTTTTGGGACTTTGGGGGGCCATTTTCAGCTGGTTTCCACGTCGGAATCGTGATAAACTTTTTCTCGCTCGAAAGCATCCGCAAAGATCTAAAGAATTTCGCCACAAATGAAAACTGTACAGATTTATTTACAGCATTGGGTACTAACAGGTCTTCAGTTACTGGACTACATGCAAAGTATCCTTATAACAAATGTTTATGGATAAAAAAAAATGTTATTTTTAATTCTTTTTTTAGAGTAATCCAATTATCAAACGAAAAAACCCTACTTAGCGGAGTCACTTTTTAGCCACTTAAAATGCTTGCTCGTGACACCTCAGCCGACTTATGCTAAAGTTCCTTATAACAAATGTTTAATAAAAAATTTATTTTATTCTTTTTTATCAAACGAAACTACTTACGAACCTTAAAAATGTTAAATCACTCGGATGTGTATAAAATTTAAAAAAACTATTGAACTTAATGTTATACCTCATAAAAATTTCCCAGCCGCTTTTCCTGGGGTGAATGCCACCCCTTCTTGTGGGTGGATTTTTTATCAAAATAAGTCGAAGTGGATAGTTGACTAATTCTAAGCAACTTTTGTTTTATAAGTTTTTTCCAAAAGGCATTACTTTTCGAGTTATTCGCAATTGAAAATGTCAATTTTTCAACCAAAAAAAAAAACACGTTTTCAGACGGTTTTTCACAAATAACTCGAAAAGTAAACATTTTATCAAAAATATCCTTCTTACCAAAAATGTAGCTTAAAAACAACGAGAATGGTAAGCTTATAATGTTCATAAACCCAATACAAAGGGAGGTATAGCCTGTTGAAGGTTGGTTCTTATTCGTCAAATGCAAACATTAAAAGTTTCAACGTAATATAACCAAAAAACGATACATTTTTTGTGAAAAGCTCATAATACCGTTTTTGAAGTACTTGAAAAGACCTTTATTTTTTTTTATAAAAGTCTCTAGCGCTAAAATTAAGCGAGTTATGGCCAAAATAAAGTTGATCTGTATTTTTTTGGATAAAACAAATGTGAAAATCATCCCCTAAATACCACCCCAATTGAAAACAATCTTTGTCACCTTACAATTTACTTTTTTTATGTATTTGTAATATGCTTAGGAAGTTTGCCTGGTTTAAAGTGCATATTTTTAAAAAAATTTAAGCTTAAATGAAAAGACTTTTTCTAATTTTTTAAAAAATAGCTTTTTCAAAATAACTCAAAAACCCTTTTTTGTAAATTTAAAATATTGTTTTATTTTTGTTTACGTATCATTAGGGTTCTTGAGATATTTTGAAGAAACGGCTATTTATTTCAAAATTACAAAAATACTCTTTCGTTAGGCTCATTTTTCAAAAATTTGCACTTTAAACCGGTCAAACTTCCTGAGCATATTACAAATACAAAAATTAATGAATTGTAAAGTGAAAGATTATTTTCAATTGGGTGGCAATTAGGTGATTTCACATTTTTTCATTAAAAAAGAGATCAACTTTATTTTGCCATAACTCGCTTAATTTGTGCTAAATACTTTTGTAAGATACAAAAATAAAGGTTTTTTTAAGTTTTTTTAAAAAGGTATTATGAGCTTTTCCCAAAAATGATCGTTTTTTGATTATATTACTTAAAACTTTAATGTTGGCATTTGACGAATAAGAACAACCTTCAACGGCTATAACTCCATTTGTATTGGGTCCATGAACATCATAAGCCCACTATTCTTGGTGTTTTTATAAGCTACATTTTTGGTAAAATGATATTTTCGATAAAATGCTTACTTTCCAGTTATTTGCAAAAAACCGTCTGAAAACGTGTTTTTTTAGTTGAAAAATTGACATATTCAATTGCGAATAATTCGAAAAGTAATGCCTTTCGAAAAAAACTTTATAAAACAAAAGTTGCTTAGAATTAGTCAATCTATCCACTTCCGTACTTATTTTTAATAAAAAATTCCACCCCCGAGAACGGGTGGCATTCACCCCCAGGAAAAAAGCGGCAATTTTTGAGGGGTAAACATTTTTATAAAGGATATTAACTATTAAGTTCAATAGTTTATTTTAAATTTTATACACAGTCGCTGGGTTCCCAAGTAATAATCTAAGGTGACTCCGCTAACTTAGATTTTAGAATGTATTTAATCCTTTTTCGATTTTGCTGCCTTACGAATATTAATTTCAATTTTTTTAATTTCATATTTTTGAAGACAAACTACCTCAAATTGGACGTCAACAAAAAGATATACCAACCTTGCATAAAATTTTATTTGAAAGATTTTTTAGACGTTAATGATACAATATGTCCTCTTAAAATTACAGTGAATTTGGCACGAATTCTAAATGCCAACCTGCTACCTTATTAATCCTGAGACATTGGGTAGAGTCCGAATAACATTTTATAAAGAGTATTTATAAGTGTATTTAATTAATTTGCTCATTTTGTAATTAATGGTTTCTTTCTACTAACTTCTTTAAATTAAATTTACTTTTAATCTTTAGTCATTCCCTCCCACCTTATTCTAACAGATAATTGATTTTTGAGAAACGGCTTATCCAGCAGAAAAAAGGGTTAAAGAAGATTCTAAATACATCCTGTTATCGGATATAAGTACCTGAGTTCTTATAACGTTATTGATATTTAAAATCGGAAGAAATGTTTATTGATAACGTTCAGTGGCGTCGATAAGGTCCCCGTTATTTTACTTACCAAAATTAAATGGTGTTTATTGCGAGCCTTGTTGGCTTTTCAGTGATTGTGCTGAAGCTGCAAATTAGAGAAACGGAAAAATTTGTGACTGGCAGGGCTTGAGCAAAAAAATTAAATATCAAAAATGAAATCATAAGATTGTTAGAAGACTCAGTAATTCAATCTTTGCTTGCGAAAATTCATTCGGCTGCTTTTTACTCCATTATTCTTGACACTACACAAGATATATCAAAAGTAGAACAACTGAGTATAATCATCAGATATATAACTGTATTTGAAAAATCGGAGAGTGGAAAAACTAAACTAAAAGTAAATAAATTTTTTCTCGGGTTCTTTGAACTAAACGATTAAACCAGTGAAGGATATGAAAACAAGGTGTTGGCTATTTTGGAAGAATATAGAATTGATATTGGAAAATATAGAGGTCAAGGATACGATGGTGCTTCCACGCTGAGTGGACAGTATTCTGGGCTACAAATCTCAAGTTTTTGACATTGTGCAGGAGGTTTGCGTTTTCTTAAGTGAAAGCTCACCTCGCTGGCATGAGTTAAATCAATCTGTAAGTGGCGATATTAATGTAAAAAACTGCACTTTAAAAAAACTAAAAAATTACTTTACATCCGTTCTGAAATATCTGACAGAACTTATATTATTCAGCACAAAGAAGAAAGTAAGAGATGAGGCCCTATTAATCAGAAACCACCTTGACAACTTTGACTTTATACTCTGTCTTACTTTGAGAGTAAAGTGCTAGATGCAGTCGACATTGCCTCAAAGGTTTTACAAAAATACGCAGTAGACTTGAACAGCTTGGATTAATTTAGACAAAGCTACTGACACATTAAAGAAATTGAGGGCTAACTTTCTAGATATTTTGGAAGATGTGAAAAAGTTGGCGAGTTCCTGGAATATATCTCATGAATTGAAACAAAATCGTCAGAGAATTGTAAAGAAGTTCCATGACGATCTGATCATATAATTGAAGATCCACTGAAAGCTTTTGAAGTAAAAGTGTCTTTAATGCGGCTCTAGATGGTTGCTCTAAATCAACTTGAAATAAGATTCACTGGCCTGCACACTATTTTCCAATATTTTTCTTTCCATTTACCCCAGAATTTGAGTCATCTGTCTAATGAAGAACTGAAAGAAAAGGCAGGAGAACTTGTAAAAAGATATTTTTCAGATTTATCTAATAATCTAGAATCTAGAAGATCAAGTAATTTTTTCTAAAGCCTGTTTTCAAATAAAATCGACCAAAAGAAATCTATAAGAGAAATCGCAAGTCTTCTGCTTGAAGAAAACGGTTTCCTTGCAACGTGCCTTCCAGATCTGACAAGTGCGCTTTGGTGACTGAAGCTTCTCAAAACTTAAATTGATAAACTCGTATCTAAGAAGTAATATATCTCAAACTCGTCTGAGTGATCTTGCTATTCTAACTATAGAACATGAAGAAACACGTAAAATAGACTTGAACACAATTGTATAGAAGTTTCTTCTATTAAAAAATAGAAGATTGGGGAAATTTTAACATTATTAAATTCAGTACCTACAGCATTTTGTTTTCTTTCAATAATTTAAATACCTGGAATTAAGCTTACATGTGAATTTTGATTTATAATCCCTCTTTTAAATATAGTTTGGTGTAAAGTTAGCATATAATATGCCTATAAACTTAACTTACTTAAAAGGCTAATAAGAGCGTTTAATTTTTTTTCAAATATAAATAAAATTTCTTTTCTCTTAGGGCCCCCACTGAATTTTTGCAGGGGGTCCCCACAATTCTTACCGACGCTACTGATAACGTTACTTTTATAAACTTGCAGTTTTTTATAGCTTATCAATATCTGCAAAAAAAAACATAATTTTAAGTCTGACTATATACCAAGGAACATTAAAATCGAGTAGCAAGTTTTTAATTAATCCAGAAAAAAGTGTTATTTCCTTAATTTTTTTTACGATCTACTAGCTTAACGAAGTAATTTTAGATAAGTTCTAAGTTGACCTAAATCGGCTTAACAAAATATAGCACACACATTTTCAGGCGCCCTATGTATTTCTGCTGCTTTGCTTAAAAATATCTTATATTTATTTAAAAGATTTCATCGAATATTTTGAGAAATGTCACTTTCAGTTTTCGGTCTCGTTTTTCAACTCCCCATATTTAATTGAATCTGATTCTATTATAGACCCCCGTTTATACTCTGCTGTCATAAACGTGGATTTACATTTAAAACAATGGATAATTAAAAAATATGGTGACGACACATCATGTCAAAAATCCTGTACAATAAAGCCAAATTGAACAATTTCAAATATAAAAAAAAGTTCTTTTTATGCGGGAAAATATAAAGTAAGGTAAAATATTAACCTTAATCTAGCCGTAACTTCATATTTAACTAAATAGTTATATGATATATAAGTCTAATAGTCACACTTTTACACCTTGATAAAACCTTTTTGGTTGGGCACGAAGCCACTCTTGTACAAACTTGGTAACATCCTCATCAACTTAAAATTATGGTCCGCTTAATGCATTTTTTAGGAAAAATCACATGATGATTAATCTGTACTATAGGGTGGATCTTTGAGAACCTGTCAATGCATTTTTTTCAGCTCATAGTCATTTAAGCAAGATGAGTTTAGGCATTATCGGGCAGCAAAGCCATTTAGTAAGCGATTGAGAGTAATAAGGGGCATCAACAATATAAAATTTTCTTAAAAAATCGTTTAAGAAAACACCCTGGCCGCCCAACAAAAAGTGACCGTTACTTTACCAGCTGAAGGCAAAATCTTTGCTTTTTTAAATTTTGGGAAGATCGAGTGGCTCCGCTCTAGACTTGATCTTTTAATTTTGACATGTACAGGTCAACCCATGTATCACTGCCACTAAATAAGGAATATAAAATGCATTACCTTTATCTTGGTATTGTTCAAGAAGCTGAGGAAAGATTTCAACTTGTCGCTGTTTGTGGTCCATAGTAAGCAATACCTACATTACACATACTTTTTGGTAATGCAGATATAAAATAATGATTTCTTTCTTGCTACCGACCATTAATTTGTAATATTTGTGGTATTTCCAGAAGGAGAGCTTTGCTACTGGCAAAAAATATCATGTATCACGTCAATGTTGCTTTTACTAGTCCAAGTTTTAGGCCTTTACTTCTTTCATATATCATCTTTTTCGTTCTACCTGGTTTTGTCACAATATCTGTAACTGTAGACAAAGAAATTTTTGTCTACAAATACATTTCTACTGTAGCTGCATTTGCACTAAGCCCCCTGTTCCAAAAACACATTTTTAAAAACTTTGTGGTTAGGATTTCACGAGACTCTCGAAATTCGAGATTTCTCGTCTCGTCTCGTCTCGATTTCGAGACAAGATCGAGACGAGACTTTTTTGTTTTTTTCGAGACGAGATCGAGAAAAACACTTCGAGATTTTTCGAGACCGAGAAATTATTTCGAGATTTAACGATCACGAAAAAATGTATGTGTTACAATAACTCACAGCTCTAAATAGGCCAGAAAATAGAAAATAAAAATCTATGCTAAAAAATAATTCTAATTTATTTTTAACGTGAGAACATAACAAACCAAAAAAAAAAAATGACAACAAAGCAGAAATTATTTCGATATTTTTCGATCTCGATATGTGCTGCAATAAGTCACAGCTCTAAATACGCCAGAAAAAAGAAAATTAAAAACTATGCTAAGAAATAGTTTTAATATATTTTAAACATAAGAACATAACAAACCAAAAAAAAATAGCAAAGATAGCAAAGTAAATAAAAAGGACAAAGATAAAAGTATTTTCATATTCTGAAAGAACGTAAACGTCTTAAACTGTTAACAAATAATTTGCGTAATATCGATAATTATATATTTTTTAAAGACTGTTTCGATTATACAAAATGAGTTTGTTGCTGGTATTGGTACATGTACATTCTTCTCTTCACAAACGAAGAAACAATTTTAAACTTTCACCTTTTGTACCTAGGTAAATTTTAAATGTAGGTATGGATAAAAGATTAAATTAAAACATCAAGGATTTGTTTAATTTTCATTTTTTGGAAAAATATTCTTTATTTTTGTGGTGATACTTGGCGGTTTTTTTTTTGTTATACGTGGCTTTTAGTAGTTTTAGTTCATAGCCTATATGTATAGCCTCTGTACAAGGTGATTGGTAAGTAGAGGCGAAAAATAAAGGCCCGAATTAATTTTTTAATTTTAAATTAAAAACAAAGAATACTTTTTTTGCAAATTTTCCTTCGTTTTTAAGATATTTCACTCTAAAGTTTTGCCAAAAAAAGTTTTAATCACATTGTGGGTGTCGCTAATCTTAGTTGGCGCTTTCAAACTATTATGTCATATGAAATCAAGTTTGACTTTTGTCAAAAGTTAGACATTTGTCAATCTGTTATTGAAAAAATCACAAGAAAACGGGTTTAACGAGAATACGGTAATATTGTTTATGTGTATGGGTATAACATAATAATTATTAAGCATGTGCCCAAAGTGTCTAACTTTTGACAACAGTCAAACTTGATTTCATATGACGTAAATTTGAAGCCCCCTGGCCCTTGTTTTTTTCCAAAACGAACTAGTGAAATATCTTGGAAACAAGGAAAATATGCAAAAAAAGTATTCCTGGTTTTCAATTCAGAATTAAAAAAAAAATTTGTCTTTATTTTTCGCCTCTACTTACCAATAACCTATTTTAACGTATTTTTTGTAGTAGATAAAAAAATAACCCTTTTGCAGCCTTGGCCTTGTGTTGACGTTATAACCCATAAAGAATTTCTTAATAACATTTAGTTTTTTTTTTCGAGACTCTCGAAATTTCGAGATCTTGAATCGAGATCGAAATTTTCTTGAGAAAAACTTCGAGACGGGGTTTGTTTATTTTCGTCTCGATGATCGGGGGACGAGAAAGTTCCTTCAGACGAGATTTCTGCTCGATGAAATATTATTGAAAAGTGAATAAATTTGTTATAAATTTACCTAAATATTTTACCTGGAACCGTATTTATATATCTTGCAAAATGATCCATTCTTATTACATATGGTACAGAAAAGTAAGTAATTAAAGCCAATTAATTAACGATAAAGCTTAAATAATATATAGAAAAATCCTTTAACGGGTTGAGGTGTACTTTACTTTTATTTTATATTTAATGTATCCATGTCGTTCCTAACCCCAAAAGCATGCAAGATTTAGAATACAAATCTAATAACACATTTTTAAAACACCCTGTAAAAAAAAGAAAATGTTAAATTTTTTATTTAATTTAGAAAAGGCATCTAAATATTATTTAATAAAGAAAATTGAAAAAGCATAAACTTACGAATAAAACGCATTCATTTGTATACATTAAATGGCCCTAAAGGAGAAGAAGAATCAAATACTCTCAAACCAGGGGAGAATGATGTTTTAATTAAAAATTGAATCTTACGTCACATGTGAATAATTAACATTGGGGGGAATTTAAGTTGAGCCGTATGTCGTTGGCATCAGGAAAAAAAAAAATCCATTGTTGCCAGTTGCTGCTTTATGATAATAAAACCAAACAATTTAAAAATATATTAGTATTGATAGAAAGAAGATGTATTTTATTTAATATCTATGTGCTATTTTGGTTTAACTTGGGTCTTTAATGTAATTAGAAATCCCAAAAATATAAAAGGCTTTTAAAGATAATCACTGTTAATGTTCGTAAGAACGAGCATTTTAAATATGTCGTTTAAATGAGTATATAGTTTCTAAAGCATAAAATATTCTGAAACTACAAATTTGACACGTAGCTGGTAGAATAGGTTTTCTTCGTTAAAGTAGGTAGGTAGGTAGGTAGGTTTAAAGAGAGTGGGTATAACACCCTTCCACCGCGACCGATCGGTCTATTTCCCACACCTTTTATATTTCTCCCACCAGGTCCCGACTTCTAATAAATCTGATGATCCTGTTAAGAATCTTTCCCCCCCCGGCAACAAGGTGTTTTCCGAGGATTGCAATCTTAGTCGTTCCATTGCTGGGCAGAACACAGTATGTGTTCTGCTGATTCATCCCCTCCCTGCACATCGGCACTCGGCGATTTCGCTGGCCGATCTTGTATGTGGTGTTTCAATCTGCAGTGTCTCGTGTACAGTCCCACTGAGTTTTAAAGGGGTACCCCTGATTGCTCCAGTAGTTTGACAGTACATTGTTGGTTCGGTGGGGGTTTTGTAGGTCTTCGAGTGTCTGGACCCCGGGAAATCCCTGCCGTACTGAAAAATTTTTTCTTTGTGTCCCAAACTGATATAACTGCTTGGCCATTCCTAAAATATACCAATGACCGGTTTCGGACCTGTGATGAGGTCTGCGGATCCATTACCCTCTAGGCCTTCCGGTATCCACAGTAGTGTTCCTTATTGTTTTGACAAGTTTGGTCAG
>JAHBCN010019623.1:0-15876 GCA_019359885.1 Listronotus oregonensis
AAAATATATATATATATATATATATATATATATATATAATATATATATATATATATAATATATATATATATATATATATATATATATATATATATATATATATATATATATATATATATATATATATATATATATATATATATATATTCGTAATTGCCCTTACGCAAGTTTTTTACAGTATAGTGTTTGTAATTAGAGATTTACTGATAAAGTAGACGTGTAATTAGTTCCCTACATTATAGATAGAAAAATTTTTTCACGAAATATAAATAAAATTAAAGGTCTTATTCGAAGAAACCAATTTTTATATTAGAAAAAGGACTACAATGGGAAAAAAAAACCCGGATCGTTTTTTGTTCATTTATTACTTTTATCCCATGAATAATTACGAAAGTAGAGACTTGGGGTTTTTCCAAAAAAAAAAAACTATGAATTTTCAAAAAAATAATTAAATATTTTATATTTCCAAATTCTTTCCATTGCAGCCCTTTAAAACGTGAATAAAAAAGGGAAATTCTTTAATTGTTTTCCAAATTTTCATCCATGAATAAGATAACGATCCTTCCCCGTTTCAAAGATTTTAACGATAAAGCTGTTTACTAATTGAAAAAGTTTCGATGCAATATGCAAAAATAAACAGACAAAAATTTTAGAAAATTGGAAATTAAAATTAATTTTTCTTCCTGTTTTGGTGTGGTGGGGCTTAACAATAGAATTGTTTTGCCAATATTCTATGAGGGATCCTTAACTGGAGAAAATTATCGAAATTTTCTTTTGGACATTTTGAAGAATTACCCTGAAACGTATAAAAATATTTTGGCAACGAGCGCCGCGCCATTCTTCGCAAGTGCAGATCTCACCCCGATACAATCAGTGGACTGGACGTTATGGCACTATTAGATGGCCACCTAATAGTCCGTTTCACTTTGACACTTTTCTTTGGGGCACGTGAAGAATGTCAACAAAATGAGAACACAAACAGGAAGAAATGAGGGAACAAAATTTTAAATGAAATTAATCATCTTAACCAAGAACTTTTAAAAAAATATTGGCGAGCTTAGAAAGGCTAAGGAGGGGGGTTTTAGATCATGTTTCAAAAAAAAACGGGGTCATATTTTTAACATTTAAATAATATTATAATTTTTTTTTATAAGTGTTAGGGTTTTTATTACCACCATATTTAACCTCGTATTGTTTTTTTAAATTTTTTTTTATTGTAAATTGCTGCTTGGTTGAAATAGATATGTCATTTCATTTTTACCAAAAATATAATTTTAAAAATTTTTCTCTGATGAAAACACATTAAAAACTATCCAAAAAATAATAAACGTATTTTTAAAATTCTTGACTTTGACAAATAAGCACCTGTGACCTGTGGCAGCCAGGTTTTTTCAGGTGAAACCATCCTTATAGTATCATGTAGTTTTTAGACAATTGCAGCAGAACCGCAGGAAATAAACCCAGCAACCCCTATGTCACCGAATTTCTCGTGAAAATCTCTACCAATTGATATAAAAATATACGGGGTATTCTATTTAAAAAATACGTCACTTGTGCAGTAACTCTTTTCTTTTTTTTTTTAAATGTTTTTTTAATTAGATTATTGAATTCTGGAAAAAATACACGAAATGGGGCCCTATTCTTTTTTAAAAAAGTAAGGGAAGTTCAAAAAAAAAATCCCTGTTTACTTTAAAATGAATAACCCTGTACAATACAAAATAAAATATATTTTACAAGCTTTAAATTATTTTAGGAATATTTTAAGACAAAAAAATTGTTGGTTTTTGTTTATTTCTACCAATATCCATGATGGGTGGCTTCAGATCAATTTCGTGTTTATTTAAAATCAATTAAAAATTAATTCTAAATGTTTTGCTTTGTTTACTCTAAAAAGTTCCTTACCTTACATGCTAATTAAAAATTTGACCACATACTTAAAAATGTGTTTTTTAATTCACAAAAAGGGTTTTTATAAGATGTTTAAAAAATAATCAAAAAAAATAGAAAGGGAAGAATTTTGCCAGTTCAATTAAATTTAACCCAAAAAAAAAAATACCTTCTTGGTTAAGGTCGTTAGTTATTAAAGAGCTTTTATAAATTTTTGAAAAAACAACGAAAATCATTTTATTATAAACAACCAACATCTAAAACCTAAGTTTTGGTTTCCAAATTTTAAATTTCCCTTTGTCAAGCTATATAGACCAACCCTTATTGGTTGGATGTACAAATATACAGTTTGTCCCAAAGTATACCGTGTTAGCTTTTGCCTTCATTTATGGATTATACCTGCCGACAACAATAAAACTGCGGATCGGTAGGTATTAAGGGACAGAACATTAGGGACGGACTTTAATAATTTAAAGATTTATAACTTATTGTTTATTTATGTGGGTCTAATCCTAAAATTACATTAATAAATTACATATAGGCAAACTTTTAATAAATCTATAACTATATTATCTATACATAATTACATTTTTAATCTAAATATCTAAATCTAATTCTGTTTTACTATTAAAGTCTTAATTGAGATTAATTACAATAGAATTTATGTTGTTTTTTATAGAAATGTACTGAATTTTTCCAGCTCTCAACTGATATGATAGTAATTACATTTTTTATGAAATTTATAACACTGGGACTTAAAGTAGGTGTAACATTTTCTGCTCTGATCTTTAATTTTACTTGGTTCCACAAATGCTCTATGGGGTTAAACCAAGGAAATTTAAAGGTGTATGGAAGCCCAATGCTATGGCCCATTCGATCAAAAAATGTCCAGCCCAGTATGAAAATAACTGTCAGAATTGGCCCGCCAATTTGCGCAATAACGAAATTCAAAAAAAATTTAATGTTGCTTACTTACACACTGATAAATCAGTGTGAAGTTAGCCAACACATTATAATTTTATGAGAGCCGTATTAGTTTCTTCGCTTTGTGTGATTATATTTCGTGGTTGCAGAAGTTTTTTGGATTGATAAAAACCTTCTTATTTTAGTGATTAGTGTTTATTAAATTGTGACTATAATTTTGTGTTTATTGTTTGTTACTTATAATATCGTAACAAAATGACTAGAGGTTGTATGGTTTTGTCTTGCAAATCTAAGGGTAAACATACCCGGCATTTTTACTTTAGGTAAGTATTTCTTATATTTAAATTAGGGCTTCTTATGAGAAGCAATGTTAGGTAACCGAATAAATAAAAATATATCAATTATGAATTATAGGAAATGAAAATTTCATAGGAAATAGCAGTGAGAAACGTAAGGCAATCTTAACTATCTTTTAGATGATTTCCACGATGTTTGTGTATTTCTGTGGATTATTAAAAAGAAATAAGGTTTACATTTAGGTACTTTTATTTCATTTAATAATTTAGTATATTCTTTTAAAGGATCAAAATTATTAATTACTGGGCAGACCAGGCAAATTTTAATTTATACAGGTCCCTCTAATTGAATAAAAGAAAGTAAAATTTTATGTTAAAGTTCCTTTTAGCTTTTTCTGTATTTCTTTTAAAAGAAATTAGATTTTTGGTTTCTTAAACTTACATTATCAACTTTTTATGCTCGACATACTGTAGACACATTATATTTAACGGTTACTGTTACAATGGATACCTAGGTACCAAAGGTTACTAAACATTATTAAAAATGTTTGTTATTAGTGAAAAGTATATGCCTAAAAAGCAGTCATAAAAATTTTCCCTTTTTAATGTACAACCACAATCTTAGGATAAGATTAAACTCATTTACACTATCTTGCCCTTCTTTTATCACAAAATTGGTTATAAGTACATGAAACCATCATACAGTGTTTGAAATTTATTTTTTAAAAATCGTGTTTTTATTTATTTACTAAGATTTTTGGTAAAAATACAAAACTCCCAAAAATATCGACCATTTAAATAGAAGGCTGTAAAGTGGCGCCATCTATTATTTCCATAATATATCAGATGATATAAAATCCAATATTGCACAATAATTTTAAATATTCTATGGAAGTATCGTTTACTAACCAACAATTTTGTGCAAAAAAATAAAAAAAAACAGTGAATGCTTGAATGTGACATTTGATGATGTCAACTTTTTAGATTAGTAACAAAGAATTATGGAAGTCCGGCTCTGATCTACTATTCATTGCGCAAACTCCGCGGGGTCAATCCCCCGATTCCCGCTGCCCTGCACGCCTGGACAATTTTGTTCTACAGTAATGGGCTTCCCTACACCTTTAAACTTCCTTGGGTTAAACATACAGTAATACGGAGGAAGACGTAAGACAGTATGCCAAGCCTGTGCAGCCAAATTATCACATACATATTGTTTTTGAGTTGCATATGAATTTAGGACTTCCAAAAGTTGCGCTTTTTTGTAACTGAATTCAAAATAAATATTATTTTCTAACAAATATTCCTGGATTTCAGTTTTTGAACTTGATGAAGCTGAAGCTTTGTGTAGCAGACGGCTGTAGTAGCTTGCGTTATCCATGACAATAACACTGTTGTTTGGAATATTTTTAAAATATAATTTTAAAAGCAGTTTTCAAAAAGTTCTGCACTTTATCCTCATGAAAATACAAGCTAGAATCCTTAATATTCTTTGCAAACAACAGCAAGCAGTTTGGGACAAATCCGTCTTCTGAACCAGCGTATATTATGGTAACGCGTTTTCCTTTATTTGAAGGTGCTTTCGTCTGACAGTTTGACTGGAACCAACCCATCCTTTGGATGGTGTGTCGTGTGTATCGAACCATGTTTTATTAAGGTAAATTGTGGATCTGTTTTCTAACCTTTATCTTTTAATATCATAAAGGTAATTAAATCTCCAAGTGCGTAATCTGTGCGATTCCATTACTACTTGTCTTTTGTCTATTTTGCGGTATTTAAATCCCATTTTACAAACAACTCTATGGAGGGTCTAGCTTCTTTTTCAGTTTATCCAAGGTAGAAACAACACCGCTTTTATAAAGACAATATATTTTCCTTCTTATTAGGTCCTAATCACTATTGTCTATACGGTGAGATTGAAAATCTCTACGTTTTTTTTTTGTTCAGTTTTTCACTAATAATAATATCCCTTATCGATGATATTGGAGTTTTTGTAAGTAGACAGATTTCTTTTAAAGCTTCTTGTTTAATTAGTCCTCTACTGATTAAAGTTTCATACACATTTTTTCACAACCTGTTTTGCATCTAATGACAAATGATTTTGACGCGACATAGTTATATTCTCGTAAAACAACTTTTTTAAAACGCACAGTAAAAACGGTTATTTAATCCTGCCACTAAAATATTAGCCGAAATATTTATATACCTAATGGTCAATACTCAAAAGATACCTGGCCCCCTTGCCATTATGAAATAATGGGTTTACCCAATAACAATAGGAAATTAAATTGTTAAAGGTTTATTGGGGTATTGTCCGTCAAAAGCCATAGCGATATACTTTAAGACAGACTATACAGGTTGTCCCATTTTTGAAATCTTTATAGCTTAAGAGATACGGAAGAAAATTAAAAAATTGTCAATTTCATAACCGTATATTTTCTTAGTTAAAAGAGATAGCGAAAATGTTTAATACAAAGGTTTTTTTATAATGATTGTTAAATAATTTGTCTTGATTAGAATAACCATACGGGGTCAAATAAAAGTTATGGAACATATCCTCATTTTTTAAATGAAATATCCTGTATATTTTAATCCACAAAGATAGCATATTAAACTCTTTTTCAAAATATAACACACCATGGATAATTTTATGCAATTCATGTTATTGTTATAAACTTTGTAAGAAGAATTTTTTATGTTCAACATTTTGAATGTTTCTTCCATTTCACCAGGTGTGAATACCGCAAAATTCAGGATTTGGGCCACAAAAGTGAATATGATAAGAATACCTTAATTGCGTACAGCGTAAAACTTCTAGAAGCCTTAGCGTTTCTGCCACCTGAACAGGTTGAAAAAGGCTTTAATTTGATAATTGAAAGAAAACTCTTACCAGAAATATTGACACCATTTTTGGAATATTTCGAAAAAACTTGGGTAGGTAAAACGGAGAAAAAACTAAAAAAAAGTTTCTTTGTTTGAAGTGGAATTATGAAACTGCTACAAAAATTTAAAGAATGGAGTTCCAATAACCAACAATGCCTTAGAAGCTTGGCATCGTGATTTTCAAGTACAAGTGATTGCGAAAAAACCAAACATTTGGCAATTTTTTAGTGCTTTAAAGAGGAAACAGGCAATACATGAATTTAAATCTTAAAAGAACTGACAGGAGCAATGAAAAAGAAAAATTGCAACTCCTTAACCTCAAAACTGCAAAACATACTTTCTAAGTTTAATTCAGATATGAGTGATGACGATTTTAAACTTTACTTACTAAGGGTCTATTGCTTCAGTATTGTAAATAACAAAAACCTTTATATTTAGCTTAGATTTCGTACTTTGTGACAAAAAAACTTTGTATTTAGTTAAAACTTTGTATTTTAATAAAATACATTTTTAAAAAAAAAAAAAAACATAAAACTTAGCTTAACGTGTTAAGTTACGAAAATTAATTTTATAAGAAAATTTTCATAACATAATTTTTCTAAAAATTTCAATTTTGATAACCTTAACATTAAAAAATTTAGTCTTTTGAATTTTTAAAGTTACAAAAATAACTTTTCGAAAATTTAGTGTTTCGAAAAAATACATTTTCAAAATCTTGCCTTTTCGAAAAAAAGTAATTTCGACTATTTCGATTTTCGAAAAAGTGTACCTTCAAATTTGGATTTTCGAAAAAATGTGCTTTCGAAAATTTGCTTTTTTAAAAGAAAAAATTCAAAAAATTTGTTTTTCGATAAAAAAACTTTCAAAAAATTTTTCGTAGATCCCATTTCGATAGGAAATTTAACTCTCTACAAAAAAGCCCATAACATAATTTTTCCCAAAATATACAAACTTTAAGATAATTTAGATTTTTTAAAATAGTGACAAATTTATTTGGTAATAAAATTGCTCTTACGATTTTGTTTCTTATTCAGAGTGAAAGTCAATAGCCTGTAACCACGTTTCCCACAAATGGAACAAAAACTGCGAGTTTAAAAAAAAGAAAAATTATGAATTTTTAAAGCATGGCTTTATGTGTAATAAATTATCAACTAAGAAAATTATTTGAAACGAATAGTTAGCGACATAGGAGCAGCAACTGCAGATTTATAAAGTAGGTAGTTCGTAGAGCCCCGGGCGCTAAACCAACTTTCTCGTCTCGAAGTATTGGGTCCACTGACATCGCGCTGATCAAAGTTTGTTTATACATTGCTATAGTGTATTCCATGTGAATATACAGTGAGCGTAAAATAAGAAATAAATTTATTTAAACATCAGGTATTGGGTTTAGGAAAAACAGGCTTGCACACGTCTATCATATTTTTTGCCCATTTTCTGCGCTAAAGTAGATTCTCATTCCAAGGTTTTTTTTTTAGTTGGAATACTATTTTTTTTTTTAAATCAAGGCATTTTCGAACTCTGTGTCAAATTCTACGCATAACTCATATAGCATATCCCTATACCTATCTTTAACTCTTTTGGAGCAAAAACCATAATTCAATTTTAGGTACAGTAACGGCCATTAAATACTTATGCCACCTTCTAGTGAATATAAATACCTGTTAAACCTAATAAAGAAACAGGTGTCCGTTGTCAGTGTCTAAAAATATTTTTCCGAATGCCAAACTTAACTTTGGATCAAAAATTATTAATTATTCATTAAATTGAGCAGAGAGGTTTGCCAGAAAGAGATGTGGCGAAACAGCATCCCAAAGAGTACTATTCATTTTGTTAAAAAAAATCGCAAGAAACACACTCTTTAAGAGAAGAGCTGGAAGTGGTCGCCCCAAACTATCGAATCAAAACAAGACAATAATTTAGTTAACTGTTTTAGAAACCAACCATTTAAATGGCACGGCCAAGAATAAGGCAAATATTCGAATTGCGCTGCCACCCGGCAGCCTTAAAACATTTTTAACAAATGCATTGGATGATTTGCTCTACAATTTTACTTAAAACCTCCGATTTATTGGGAAAATATAATATTCACCCATACAGGCCTCAAGGAACCACCATTTGATTCTGTACTGGATCGATTTCCGGACAAATTTTATCTTTCAGCAAGATAAGTGTCCCATTCATACGGCCCGGCATGTCGATGAATGGATAGAAGAAGAAGCGTATCAGGCTTTTACCGCGGCCCCGCAAATAGTCCGGATTTAAATGTTATGAAAAACATTTGGGGCTTATTAGTTAAAAAATAAATAGGGTAAATAGGTTTAGGCCGCAAAATGTAAACGAACTTAAGATAAGAATTTTAGAGGCTTGGAATGAGTTACAATCCGGACTAGGCCCGGGCTGTGGTCCGATCGATGCCTGAAACGCTAAACTCTGTCTTAGAAAAAACCGGGCTGCAATAAAATATTAAATTGTTTGTAAGGATATTTAGGTTTGCTTAAATTAATTAAAAGTAAATTAATTTATTAATTTGTTAGTTTTTATAAAATATAAATATTTTCTTTTACCTTTGCTTTATTTATAGTAATTAAAAGTAAAACAAGGTAAAAACAGCGATTTACAAATTGGCAGAAAAGTCAAAACTTGACAAATTTTTCAGCCCAAAATTTAATGGCCGTCACTGTACACACTTTTTATAAGTAAACAAATGCAAGTTTTTTAAGTGGATTATGAGTTGGGTCAATGAGCTACAGTGAATATGGCGCATTTAAATAAAACTCATCAATTGAAATTAGAAATTTCAGAGATGGAGATATCGAACTCAAAAGAAGTGTGTAATTTGTTTAATGCAAAATATTCAGAAAGACCAATAACAGGAAGAACATTAAAAAATAGGGACAGTCAAAAGATCGTTTACACGGCCAGGTCGTTCAAGAATTAATGAAAATATGAGACTAAATATTTTGTTAAATGTTGAGATAATCCTCATAGTGCATCAGTAGCTTGAAATAATGATGTTAGCCAATGAAACACTTTCCGTGTATTGAAGAAGAAAAGTAAAGATTGGAATTTACTACACGAGCTGAACAAAGATGGTCCCGATCGCAGGATGGACTTTTGTGAAACTAGGATGGAAATGTACAACCTAAATCCATTATTTCATCGTCAGATACTGTTTAGTGATGAAGCGACGTTTGTTTAAATGATACGGTAAATAAACAAATTTTAAATATTGGAACACAAATAATCCCCGTTGGATGAGGAAAATCATATCTAGCATCCCAAAAAGTAAACGTTTGGAAAGTGACTTTAAATAAAAAAATTATTAAACCATTTTTTTCAATCAAAATCTTTGGAAGACCAATATTTAGAATTTCTTTAAATGACTCACTTTCCTCTTGCAGTCTCTCTTTTTCAAATCCGAATCAATAGCCTGATTTTTTGAAACTATCAAATCAGGAATCGATTTAGGTTTAACAGGATAGTGCTCTGCCCCATTTTGCTGCAATAAGTACGTAAATATTTGTAAGCGATATTTTCCAGATATAAATTGGTAGAAAGGACCTACGAAATAACATGCAAGATTTCTAGGTCTTACCACTGGAATTTTTGCTGGGGATATTGAAAATCAAAAGTATATACGGAATACAGATTTAGATTATTTAAATTTAAAAATTATATACGAAACAAGGCAAATTAATACAAAAAGACTATAAGTAATCTTTTGAAAGGGTTTTAAGCGGAGTAGCATATTGTCATGAGGTTAAAGGTGGACATCTTCTATAAAATAAGTAAAGCAATCAATTAAATAAACAATAAAGGGTAAAACTTTTTTATTCTTTAAGTTTTATTTAAGTACATAATTTTACTTTAAAAGATAGGTATAGGATATGCGAAATTCGATTATGGATGTAAAAAATAGTGTTCCAATTAAAAAAAATCAACTTTAATATCAAAATATACTTTGACTTACCATTTATGTTTTCTCTTGGGTATACAAAATTTATAAGGAGAAACTTATGATATGCGTGTGCGAGCATTTTTTTTAAAACCCAATACCTGATTTTTAAATGAAATTGTTCCATATTTTAGCAGCTCACTGCAGATCGATTGTGACGAACGCTGTAACTTTTTTAATTTATCCAGCAGTAAATTATCTTCGCGACTGTGTTAAAAACGAAATAATCAAAATACATACAAATGATCTTTTGTACTGCCAAGACCATCTATAATGAAATTTGTCGAACACAGTATGTAGATAAAGTATGGAAACAATTCGATCCAAATTCAGGTAATTATTTTGAAAAACCACTAAGACCAAAACCAACCTAAGATCAAACAAAACTAAAACAAATTTCACAACGCAAATAACTACACCAATTTTTTCCTAAATTTGATTAAAGTTGTCCATAGTTTTATAGCATATATTTGTAAAAATTATTATTTTTTTATATTTTATTATAAAAATATTTAATTTATATAAAAAATTTATAAAAAAGATTTTTAAAACTATAAATCAAAAATTTAATTTTGGATTTCAAAAAAAACCCAAAAAAAACTTTTTTTTAAGGCGCTTTGAATTAAATTCCTTAAAAATCCAGTATTTTAAAAAATCTGGCATTTTTATATTTTTTAAATTTATTTAAATTTTTTTCCAACAAGTGTAAACAAAATAATTTGTTTATTTTATTAATTGCTAAAAATCTTCCCCGGAAAATTTTTTTTTTTAAGTGCCTTTTATTTTTAGGGTTATTTAAACCAATTTTTTTTAAAATTTTGGGTTTTTATATTATTAATATATTTATTATTTAAAAAAAATATTTAATTATTAAAAAAAATTAAAAAAAAAAAATATTTTAAAAAAATATATATAAAACCTTTTTATGATCACTGTTATAACTAAACACAAAATTAAAGAAACAAAACTAAAAAGCGGGAAATATTAAGAAAAAAAAAAATTCTTCAAGTTCAACCTTTCTATTCCAAAGTTCGTGGGATGTCACGGAAAAAGGAGCCCAAATAAGTTGTTTCATTTTAAAAATATTTTTTAACTTATTAAAATAAATTTAAATTTTTACAGACAAATTCTTAATTATCTTTTGTATATTAAATACGGCAGCCTGATTTAAAAAAGAATAATTCTAGATATCATTAAAAATACATCTCTAAAAGTAATTTTTTTTGTTTATACATTTTGGGCAGCCTGTATATTTTATTTTAAATTTAATAAAGTTAACTTCTTTTACTAACCTTCATAAATATCAACAAATGGTTTTTATATTTTTAAGGTTTAGCTTTTAAATAAAATAATATACACTCTTTGCTGACATCTATAAAACATCCGCTAAACGACATTTTAGATTGTTAGAAACTCACATCGCTTTCAGGACATAATTTGGTGAAACACTACTAGATGGAAATATCAGTGTAAACCATCGCATTCGCCAAAATCAAGAAGTAATGCTTTTTAAATTGGTTATTTAATAATTTCCTTCTACTTTCTATTATACAAGAACTGTAAAAATAAAACCACCCGGATCAGCTATTTTATACAAGGTCCCAAAAGATATCTCTTGGTATATCTGAAAAAGCTATAATTTCTCGATCTCGAGTTCTCGATCGACGCCAAGGAAGTTTAAAGGTGTATGGAAGCCCAATACTGTAGAACAAAATTGTCCAGGCGTGCAGGGCAGCGGGAATAGCAGGTCAGAGCCGGACTTCCATAATTCTTTGTTACTATCTTTAAAGTTGACATCATCAAATGTCAAATTCAAACATTCACTGTTTTTTTATTTTGCACAAGTTTATTAAACGATACTACCATAAAATATTTAAAATTATTGTGTAATATTGGATTTTATATCATCTGATATAATATGGAAAAAAAAACATCTGTATTTATTTTTTACCAAAAAAATTTGTAAATAAATAAAAACACGATTTTTAAAATAAATTCAAACACTATATAGTTTCATGTACTTATCACCAATTTTTTTAAAGAAGGGTAAAGTGTAAATGAATTTAATCTAATCTAAGATTCTGGTTGTACATTAAAAAATGAAAATTTTTTTAACTCTTTTAGTCATATACTTTTCACTAATAACAAACATTCATAGACGAATAACAGTGGTTAAAAATGTTTAGTAACCTTTGGTACCTAGGTATCCATTGTAGTATCCGTTAAATATTATGTGTCTACAATTTTGTCGAGCTTAAAAATTTTATAATAAATTTAAGAAACCAAAAAACTAATTTCTTTTAAAACAAATACAGAAAAAGCAAAAGTAATTTTAACATAAAATTGTACTTTCTTTCATTCAAATAAGGGGGCCTGTATATATTATTTTCCCCCCCCGTCTGTCCCGTAATTAATAATTTGATCTTTAAAAGAATGTACTAAATTATTAAATGAAATAAAATACCTAAATGTAAACCTTATTTCTTTTTTAAAAATTCACAGAAATACACAAACATTGTAAAATCATCTAAAAGATAGTTAAGATTGCCCCACTTTTCTCACTGCTATTTCCTATGGGGGAATTTTTATTATTCTATTATTCATAATTAATATATATTATTTTTTTGGGTTTCCTAACTTGTCTCATAGAAGCACCTATTAATTTAAAAATACTTACCTAAAGTAAAAAATTCCGGGTATGTTACCCTTGGATTTGCAAGATAAAACCATACAACCTCTAATCATATTGTTACGATATTATAAGTAACAAACAATAACCAAAATTATGGAAACTATTTAATAAACACTAATCACTAAAAGAAGGTTTTATCAATCAAAAACTTCTTACAAAAATATAGATACTCACAAAAAAGCAAACTCAAAAATAATACTGCGCAGGGGCACAAACCACAACGAAAATGACGAATGGTGAGACGACGACGGTTGCAACGGCAAACGGTACAGCGCGGATATAGTTTCAAACGCCCCATAACCCCTTCCCAAACCTTAGACCCTAAGATTAAAAACGATTTTAAAGGGTCTCATAAGTATAATGTGTTGCCTAACTACACACTGATTTATCAGTGTGTAAGAAAGGCACATAAATTATTTCGTGGAATTTTGTTATTGCGCGGGGAATCGCGTTTTTTTAACTGGGCTGGACATTTTTTGATCGAATGGGCCATAGCATTAGGCTTCCATACACCTTTAAACTTCCTTGATCGACGCTTATAACGTGCGGTGTTTATTAGTCAAAATGGAGTGTTTGATCTAAGCGGATCGCGCTTTTGCAATAGAACCTTTTTTTGCGAGAGGTAAATCATAACGCACGTTATGCAATCGACACAAATATACACCGACGAAGAGCTGCCTCAAGTGTCGATTTAGGAAAAAATTAGTTAATATAATTCCACGCAACGGGTTCCGCCCAAGGAAGTTTAAAGGTGTTTTGGAAACCCCAATACTTGGCCCATTTGTAAATGTCAATAACTGTCAAAACCCCGTTTTTTTTTGAAACAATTCCTCGAAATTTATCACACTGATAAATCAGGGGTGGGCAACACTCTTTATGAGAAGTATTTCGATTTTTTCTTTGTGTGATTATATTTGTAGAAGTTTTTTCGTTTGAAAAAAGCCTTCTTATTTTAGTGATTGTTTTTTAAATTGTGACTATAATTTTATGTTTATTGTTTGTTACTTATAATATCGTAACAAAATGACTAGAGGTTGTATGGTTTTGTCTTGCAAATCTAAGGGTAACATACCCGGCATTTTTACTTTATAGTATTTAAATTGGGTGTTTTTTATGAGACAACGTTAGGTAACCGAATAAATAATAATATCAATTATGAATTATGGAAAATGAAAATTTCATAGGAAATAGCAGTGAGAAAAGTAAGGCAATTTAACTATTTTTTAGATGATTTCCCAATTTTTGATTTCTGTGGATTATTTATAAGGAATAAAATTTTTAGGTACTTTTTATTTCATTTAATAATTTAGTACATTCTAGGATCCAAATAATTATTACTGGGCAGACCAGGCAAATTTTAATTTATACAGGTCCCTCTAATTAATAAAGAAAGTTTCAATGTTAAAGTTCCTTTTCGCTTTTTCTGTATTTGTTTAAAAAGAAATTAGATTTTTGGTTTTTAAAAATTACATTATCAACTTTTTTAAACTCGACATACTGTAGAACATTATATTTAACGGATACTGTTACAATGGATACCTAGGTACCAAAGGTCACTAAACATTTTTAACCACTGTTATTCTGTCTCCGGGAAAGGTTTGTTATTAGTGAAAAGTATATGCCTAAAAGCAGTTATAAAATTTTCACTTTTTTAAAGTACAACCACAATCTTAGGATAAGATTAAACTCATTTTTACTATCTTGCCCTTTTTTTATCACAAAATTGGTGATAAGTACATGAACCTATCATACAATGTTTGAAATTTATTTTTTAAAATCGTGTTTTTATTTATTTACTAAGATTTTTGGTAAAAATACAAAACTCCCAAAAAAAATTTGTTTAATAACCAAAATTTTGTGCAAAAAAATAAAAAAAAACAGTGAATGCTGAATTCGACATTTGATGATGTCCTTTATAGATAGTAACAAAAATTATGGAAGTCCCCTATTATTCATTGCCAAACTCCGCGGGCCAATCCCCCCATTCCCGCTGCCCCACCCTGGACAATTTTGTTCTACAGTATTGGGGTTTCCCTACACCTTTAAACCCTTTTCCCCTTTAAAGTTTTGGGCTCAAAACCCTTTTGGCTAACCGAAGGTTCTTAAAAATCCACGATGATCTGTATGGCATCACTCAGCACTTGGGGAATACGCAAGTCTACTGAACAGTGCGATTTATTATAAGTGTATTCTCAGGTTTTGGCCTTTTTTTGATTTTAGAATTTTAAAACCAAACATTTTTTATATGGGATAGCTCAAATTTTTTATGACTGGAATTTTTTTTCATGGTGTCAACTACCAACGAGTAATCGCAAGTCGTCAATTTTTTTTAATTAGGATGACTAGTTTTCGTTTTTTTTTTTTTCATAGTTTGGAAATTTTTCTGATAGGTTTATAAAAATTAAGGCAGTTAAACGAAGTTTTCAAGATATTCCGTCTCAAAAATAAAAAAAAAAATACCATATACGCAGGTGAAAAATACAGGGACATTCCGAATCTCGTCAATCTTTTGACGGCATTTTTTTTAAGATTACTTAACATTCTATTTATTGTGAATTTTGATGGCACAGGTTTGCCAGGATAAAGCTGCCGATATCTTCTGTGCGTAAAAGCCTTCCCTTGATTTTTTCTAACATAGCATAAGACAATATAGCGTTTTTTTTGGCTAAATAAACCATTTGACCGATATTGACTGATAACCTTATCGTTTAATTTCTGAAAACAATTGACAAGAGTATGTCAAAGCAAAAGATTTACCTAGATAGATTGACAGGTAACTCAGGCTACTAATTTTTTGAAATTTTTGAGACGAAATATCTTAAAAACTAATTGCTTAAATTTCGTAATTTTTATTGAGCCTATTAAAGAAGTTTTTAAGCAATGAAAAAATATAGATGGAAACTAGTCATCTTATTTAAAAAAAATGACGACTTTACGATCACTTGTTGGTAGTTGACACCACGAAAAAAATTTCAGGTCATAAAAAACCTTAAGTAATCCCATTTAATGAATTGCTGGTCAAAAAAATTTAAAATCAAAAACAAGGACCAAACCTGGACCCCCAGGTTTATGCCCTTTTATAATGGATCCTCATAAAATCCAAGTACTGCTCGGTTGAGAAAGTGAATATATAAATTCAAAAAAGTTTGAATACATTTTATTTATCTTGGGACAGTCCTATAAGGGCCTGATGCCAAATATAACTACCTGAAATTTTAGTTTACTAGTATTCCTTTTCTTTA
>JAHBCN010019624.1:0-15818 GCA_019359885.1 Listronotus oregonensis
AAAGCTACACCAAGCAGCAGCTTCAAACTAGTCATGTGTTTTGAAAATTAGGGCCTTAAAAGTTTGCAATTTGGGAATAAAAACCCAGATTTTTTCCATACTTAGCCTAGAAAACGATTTCAAATGTATTTAAAGCAATCGCCATCTTTTTTAAACCTTAGCAAATTGCTTCTTAGCCTAATTTGATGTGGGTGGGAGTTTTTTTTCCCGCCACTGGTTCTTTTTAAATTTCTTTCCTAGAGTCATTTTTCTCTTAAAAAATTAATTATATTCCAATGATCTTGCTTTGCCCTACTATTCCACAAGCAGATAAAACATGGGTTTTGGTATACCCACTTTGCTGCCAAAGAAAGAAGTTCCCTTTTCAGACCCAAAAAAAAAAAAAATCTCATCATAGCAGAGTTTTCTAAACAACAATGTTTTGATATTCTTCTTTAAGTTTTGTCAGTGGGCAAGGGAATAACTATCGGTTCCTTTGCAGCAAAAAAATTTTAAAATTTTTTACGGAAAACTGTTTATGAACAGCCCCCAAATTCCGGGAAAATTGATTATTTGAAAAACCAAATGTTTTCAATAAACAAGTTCTTTTTTGGGGAAGAAGGAAAAGTTTTACCCCGTGTTCTATAAATTGTTTTTTTATATCGGTTTAACATTTTTTTTCTTTTAACCTAGATGTAAAGTTCAGATCTTCTTTGATGACCGGGTCCGTATCAGGTCATTTTTTTTGGGAGAACTGGTGGGGTGGTAAGGCATTCCCTATATTTTTCAGGGTCCTTGCCAGTCCTCTTTTTTACTATAAAAGGGAAGTTCAACAATGTGGAAATCGGGTGGAAACCTTTGCTGTGGCACAGGTCCCCCTTGCTGATTCCAAATCAGGGTATTTCCATTTGCGTTTCTTGTATCTATTAAAACCTTTTTACATTAACTAACAAGAATAACAATCGTCGTGGTGGTTTTCGGTTCTCTCCCACCTTGACACACCAAATTTTAAACTTTTTTCTCTCGTGATTTGTCCATTGCCTTAAACATTCGACACAGGTTTTACACTTTATGAGGAGCCCAGGACTTGTCTTGATCTCCAATCACTACCCAAAAAAAACTGATAGGCTTGCCTTCAAAATCTGTGATATTTTTCTCTGTTTCTCTACAGTATATTCACCGCTAATATAACAAAAGACATTGGGATTGTTTAAAAAGCCTTCTAAAGAACTTATTTCTGTAACAAACGAGCGTATTTTTTAAATTAAATATGTACATAAAGTAGTCATATATACCAATACCTACTGAAAGTCTTTCATATTTAGATAAATTCACTAGGTATGTAATACGTAATAATAAAATAACGCAAGACTAGAAAAAAAAAAGAATAAACGCGACGTTAAGCACTTAGTATAACTGCTAGGCTAAACTGACGCTAGTTACTATTAGAGAAGTTTGTGTAACCGGTCGCATGCGCAGAAGCAAGTAAGCAAGACTAGAATTGTCGGGAAAAATTAGAGTTTTCGCATATATCTACTTATCAATAGCACCCGTTATATCTAAATTTCTTAAAAATTGCTGGTATTGACTATCTCAAAAACTAGAGCCAATTTGGAAAAACTACGTTTATTTTGTAATTTGGCAGACCTGAATTACCCTAAATTCATTCAAAAATACTTGGCAATAATCTCGTTATAAATATATTATAATAATTATACGAAAACGCAAATTTCATTGAGGTTACGTGTTAAAAAATTGAATAATTTTTTTCGTTATAATTGTTATAATTTCTAAGTAAAGAAATCTTCTCGCCATAAAAAGTCTTAGACTTTCGTGATTATTTTCTCTATCTTTATTGTTTTCTGTTCTCTTGCACAACTTTTAAATTTAAAAATACTTTTATTGCAATTTTATTTACAATACTTGTTTTGCAAATCTAAAAGCTAAATATATATCCAGACTCTTTAAAAGGTTATTAAGATTGTTGATACTATTGCAGCGTTGCAACTTGCAACGATTGTTGATAATATTGAACGAATTGCAACCGCAACGAAGTCGCTAAATACTCGATGCCGTGCCAATTTGTCTATCATTTTGTAATAAATCATTAAGATTTAAATGCTAATTAGTTAAACTGCAAACACCTAAACACTTAAAATAATAAGTAAAAAAAAAATACTAAGAAGAAATGACAACATATTAAAAATAAGTACAAAAAAAAATCTAAATACTACACGTTTGTCTTACTCAACAAACCCTTTGGCAAAGACACCATGTATTTAAATGTTATATTTCTTTTTTACCAGGTTGGGGGATAAATGGTCGAAAATGTTGTTGGATATATGAAAAAAAATATTGCATCATCTGTATTTTTATTATTATTTTCTTGAAATCCAAATTGATTTAAACTTAAAATTTAATGTTTTATCAATAAAAAAAACATTTTACTTTTACAATTTTCTCAAATATTTTAAAACGAGTTGGTAATAAGCTAATTGGTCTAACATTAGAAGGTGTATCACAATCTCCTCCATTATGAATTGGAGTAATCATTTAGAAAATTTGAACCTAATAATAATAATAAACACATCAATATTTTTCTGTCGGTAAGTTAATATCACGGTGAATGATGTATGTAGTTTTGAAAGCTTGGAGCTCGGGCTACTCTTACCTGCCTGCTGTGCAACAAACGTGAATCCTATAACTTCGGGGGGGGGGGGAGAGTTTTCTAACCCCGAGAACTACAAACACCATTTTATTCTATAGAATATAATGCGTTTTGCATTATATTTACGCCAGTGCTATCAAATTATGTATAAGAAAATATTTTTACCATACTATTTTTAAAGTTTTTCTACACTTTTGTTACAAAATTATTTAAAAAATTGTTTACTTAAAAAAATACAGTTTTAATACAAAATATTATCAAAGTATTAGTTTACATAAAGAATTGTTGAATTTTAAGGAAACTGCCTTGATTTTCTTAAACAGTGGAAATAAAGTTGCTCTCGTTTCATTTAACAGCGATTTTCTTGAAAACCGTTAGTTTTATGGAAAATAAGTCTTATTTTATCCTTAAAACTACGAAATATAAATGTTTTTAAGTTTTCGGTTAAAAACAATAATAATACACTGAACCCCTTAAAGTGTCTGGTGTGATTCTGGGTAAAAAATAAAATTAACAATAAGACAGATATCCACAATATTTAAATAGGTAGATATTATTTATGGGGTTTTAGGAAATACCTAATTAAATAATTAAACGAAACAAAGGCTGATTTGCAAACCACAAATATCCCGGATGATTAAATGGGGACAGAAATAAAACAAATATATTAGATATTATGTTAATATGACCTTCACCTTGAAAAGCTCTAGAGGTGCATCGGATAGACAAACAAGTACAAAAATACCGATTATTTTTGTCACAACAACAAGTTTATGGAGTCATGCACAATGTCTGTGCTATAAACTCATAAAGATAAATTATAATTACTAAATTTGGAAAATATTTATTCAATTTTTTTTTAAACAGTATCATTTTGTAAATAACCAATTCAGACAGTGATTATACATTTTAATAAGGTATAAATAAATCTTTTGTAAATGGGAAATACCCAATAGGAAAATAAAACCTTGAAACGTCACTTGGATTAGTACTTATATTTTCCCTTGGCTTAGAGTATCTTTTTTTCACTTCCGCCTAGGAATTGGCACGTGTGTGAAAAAGTGGGATAAGGAAAAAAAATGTTAAACTTAGAATGAAATAAATTAAAATAAAAATTGTCTTTAAAACATTTTGGCAATGCTAAAAGTTTTTTACTTTAAACAGTTTGCGGAACTGCTAAGATGTTTTAAAGGGAACTTTAATTATTGTTTCAGTTAATATGAACTTATTTTTAGACTTATCTGACTTTCCCATACACGCGCCAATTATTTTTCCTTCAAATGTCAGTAAATCCATCATTACTAGGGTGTAGAGGCGAAGGTTCATTTTTTCTCGCCGGTGGAAAAATCTATCATATCAACATATATGCAAACAAACAACAAAACAAGCGTCAACAACGCAATATTTATTAAACTAGAAACAACTAATTTTTTTTTTACTCAATTGAACAAATTGGTTATTATTATCGAACTTACTTAATAACTGCTTATCAATACGGAATTAAAACGCAATCGGAGACGCAATTTTAAAAAAATATTTATTGTTGACAGTGCCCACTGACAGCTTTATGTTCCATTACTATAGCAACTATTCAGCGACGTCAGTCTAAGCCGCCTTGCGAACCCACTTATCTTGAATAATTATTACTATTAAAAAGATATGCTTTTGCATTAATTTGTCGACGTTTTAGGAAAAAAACAGTATTTTTTATTTGGAGGCATTGTTACTTTATATGACTTCCTCTCTATTACCACCCTCACTCCGTTCGGCTCTTAGCGCGCCATAAAGAGTATCACTTTTCCCCCATATAAAATAATATACTATTGTAGACACCGTACGTCAGTTGAGTTCGAAATCTTAAAAAAAAATGAAGTATTAATGATAACATGCAGGAAGGCACCACCCTGTGCACAAGTCCCAGGGTATAGACTTGTGCATAGATCCATTGATTCCTTTAAACTTGATTAACCTAATAAAAAAACTCAAAAAAACGTTTTGAAAATCAAAGACAACTTTTAGTGATAACTCGATTATGATTTCCAAGATGTCAAATAAACTGATCAAATGTTTATAAATACAACAGTAAAGTTAAAATAATTTAAATTTGCTAAAATTTTTAACTGTTTACTGATTTTAGGATTTTTGGAAATTACCTTAGCATGCTGATTTTTTTTTTTAAACACTTTTTTTAAAATTTTAAAGGTTTTTAACAAAATTTTACTTTATTCTGTAATTAATATCCAATGCATGTTGACATATTTTTAAGTTGTGGAATTATGTTTGATCTTTTTTATGCATAAAGGAAATGGTCTCGGTTTACATATTATATTAAATTAATGATATTCTTTACATTTTCGTTGCCATTAAATCTTTGTTTTGGTTATTTAGGATCTAATAGTGTTTAGTCTTTTAAAAACAATATGAACGTTAAAATAATATTTTTTTTTTTTCTAAAAAGTCAGAAAGTATGGCAAAAATAAATTTGCAAAGTCTATTTTAAAATTTTGTTTTAAATTTAGTTATTCGGATTTAAAAAACAACCATTAAAACATTCTTATTTTTCCCTGTTAAATTTTAAATAAACCAAATTTTATTTAAAGAAAATTTAAGTATATATTTGTAAACCCATATTTTATGTAAATTTTAGTTAGAAAATAATAAAATGTTTTTTTAATAAAATTAAGTTGCTTAATTCTTTTTTTAAAGTAAGATTTGTAGTAGGTTCTCGTGTATTTGTGTGTTAAGAAATCTTCGTCATGTTGATAAATATGAAAATATCATCTATATCTACTACCACAGTAAAGGTTTATAATGATAATCTTTAAAAAAGTTAGATCCAAAAATGTCCATAAAAATATTATTCAATATTGGGGATAACTAAATGTGAACCCCAACCCATACCTGAAGGTTGTTAGTCAAAATCAGTATTATTTTGAAAATTATGTATTTTTACACAAAAAGTTAGTCATATAAGAATAAAGTTTAAAGTTTTTTGTTGTTACAAGGTGGTCATCATGTTCTAATTAATTATTTACAATAATTAATAATTTATCTACAATAATATTTATAAACAAACAACCAACATCGACTCACCACGTTGTTTTTTGGTTCATTAGGTTTGTTCCAAACCCACTTTTTTACCCTAAGAGGTTTAAAATTTTAAATTGATCAAACGTTTTTGTTAGTCAAAAAAAAACAAAATTTTAACGCGCAAAGGCTTCTTGCTTTTCATCAAATTAAATAACCTTTAAAAAGGTTTACAAAGGTCAAACTTTGGTTAGCATAAAGGATCGTGTATTAACCTCACCCATCGGTTGATGAAAGTACAATAACGTTTTTGCGGGGTTGGAAAAACTTTTTCATTTGAAGAGGACCCATACAGGACCATATTTGAAAAAATTTAAATACCCACCTAGTATTTTTTTCGTAGAATCCTAAGAAAATATTTGAATTTAAACAAAAACGATATCACAAAAAATTAAATTTTCTTAACAAAAACCTTATTTTTTTAAAAAAGTCATATTTTTATTAACTATTATTAAAATGATTTTTATTCAAGTTTGGAAAAAAAAAATTTACAGTAGTTTACTTGCGACAGTCGTAGAAAAAAATTTCGCATTATAGTAAGTGAACTTTGGCCCTCCATAAGTCAAATCGAGATTGTGATAACATTTTTTTTTTTTTGTCTTTCCATGCCATCGCCGAACTCACCCATCTCTTTAACAAAATTGTTTTGAACGGGCCGGGACTAGTACCAGTCGGATAATTATATTTTTTTATTTTCTTCATGATGAAGTTTTTTAAAGGACCACAAATTAAGCGCTTTTAAATTAAAAGATTAAATTTTTTCCCAAAATTGAAGTTCTTAATGCTTAAAAATATTATTTTTGTAGGAACCGTATAACAACACATAAAGTCTGTTCGTTTTTAGTAATATTTTAATATTTTCCTTTTTAACCCACCTAGTTCTTAAATAACCTTTCATAAGAGGGATCCGAAAAAAAGAATAAAATAGTGTCACTATTTTTTAATTTAAAAACAGACCGAGAAATTTTTCCAAAAAATCAATATTTTTTAACAAAATGTCAAAACATTTTGATTTTTTTTCTAATAATTTATTTATATTATTTTAAAAAAAATTGTAAGAACTGTTTTCGAATATTTCAAAATGAATGCAGGGTTTTCGACAATATTAATTATGCACAGTTTTTTTGTCAATATCTTTTTTTACATACGATAAAAAATTTTTTTTTTAATTAGATAAAAGATACTTTTAACTCTATTTTTTTAATTTTTTAATTTTTAAAAAAAAAACCTTTTACGAACCACCTTAATTTCATTTAAAAAATTTGGTTTAAATTAGAAAAAAAAAAAGTTCAATAAATACCTAAAAGAAAAAAACAAAAAGTCAATATTCCACAAAAAATTCTACTTAAATGGGACACTTTAATAACAACAATAAATAACGTTAAGAAAATATTACTTTTTGTCTATCTCTTTTTTTTTTTTAAATATTTTTTAATTTTATTTTACATTCTGCAGTATAAAATACACAAAATGGCTATTTCATATTTTTCTTTTGAAACGAAAAAGCCTTAATGGGGCCCCCAGTACTCGTTAAGCGACCCCTTTTACCAAAATTAAATTTATAAATTTGTTCCAACCCCGAAAAAAAACCTTTATTTGATCACGCGCAAGTCCAGTCAAAAATTCTGGTGGTTTATTTGACTGGGTTGCGTAACTACAAAAAAGGTTTTTTTTGGGGCAAACTAATATAATAAAAAAAAATTATTAACAGAAATATAAATTCCAAACAATGTGGGTGGGTGACTACCGTCGAGCTTCTGTATTTCATGATCCATGATTATTCGTTTAACAGTAACATAGAAAACGTTTATTAATTACATCATGAATGTGAATGTCATTATTATTATAGTAAATTGAAAAGGTCACATAATTTAGTTTACTGTAAGCTATCATTTGAAAAAAAATTAAAAAAGAGTTAAGCTCTAATGATATTTGTTGTAATAAAATAAGAGATGAGTTGACAGAATATGTAATTATGATGCCAAGAAAGTAACAAGGCGTGGTGGTAAGCGAGATGTAGGTAAAACGTTGATAGAAACTTTTTTTTTGTCTTGGCTATTAATAACACTAACTTTTTTTAAAATTCCAAAAAAAATAGTTTAATTAAAGGCACTAGATCGAAAAATCAACCGAATATAAAACACGTTACAGATGTTACCCTACTTTATAAGCTGGAAGAAATTTTAGACATATTCAATAATATCCCCTTGGTTCATATGATCAAGCAAATAATTTTAAAAATTTCCTTTTATTAATATAAATCTAGTCGGGGAATGTGTTTTCCTCAAAAAATAGTTAGAAAAGGGCCCGAAAAATATGAGCAATAGCTTATTCGACGCGGAATGCAAAAAATGATAAAGTCGTTTTTAAATTTTTTTTTCCCCTAAAAATTGCAATTGTTATTTATTAACGAAAAACGAAATATAAAAAGCAATTTCAATTTTTGATAATAACTTTTTTTAAACCCTAAGAGATAGCGGAAATTTCAAAAAAAAACTTTGAAGAGAAGAAAAAAATTTTGATAAGAAAGTTCGAACTCCGAAAGTTTTTTTATATATAATATCACAAGAGAAAAAATTTTGTCGGCAAAATATTCGAAAGGTATGAATAAAAATTTGTTGCTTGGCAATTTCCGAATGACATTAAAAAAAAAAAAGAGCCGCAAGTGATTTTATAAAAAAATTTATGAGCAAATTTTTCCAAAAAGAAACAAACTTGAATAAAACCTTGAGAACAATTTTCCCCACAAAATTTTTTTTTAGTGGTATTCGTCAACTATTTCACGTAAGGAGATTTTGAAAATAAACAAAAACAGAATCATTTTTTTTTTAAAAAAATTGCCATCAAAACAAGTAAACTAAAAACTACCTAATTATTTATATAAAATGTGAAATTTTAAAAAATAATTATTAGTTTGAACGCTTTTTTTTTAACCACAGCAGATTGGGGGTTTTACCTGGACCTGGTACTCGTAGAGGCCGAAGCTTCATTTTCCTTATTTTGTCGCAAATTGTTAATTAAATTTAGGTGGTGCTCTGGATTCAGCTGAAGATAGGGTTTAAAAAAGAGTTGGTACTAGAATGTCCTGTGAGCTTAATAGCTTCTTGATCACCAACTGTTTTTTTTGTTAAAGTAGAGTTGCAGAAGATTGATGGGAATGATTGGTAATTTTATTTTTTTTATCTAACCCAAATTTTTTTTAGCAGATTGTTTTGTCCACTTTGATAAGGTATTTAACCCCAAAAAGGATGTTTTTTTTACCATCCCCCTTTTTTTTTCCGTTGGGATGTATAGTTAAAAACAATTACTCTGTGGTCAAGTGAGGATTAGTTGTTTTTTTTTCCTTAATTTCAAATATAATCTGACTGGACACAGGTTTTCATTGGGTTTGTTTCTTACTAGCCATTTACTATTTGTCAAACTTTTAGAGCCTCCTTGGAAATTTTTTTTAAAAATATGGGATTATATTCAACTCTTCCAGAAAAGTTGCCAAAAAAAAATTAACTTTAAGCAAACAAAAAAAATATAACAATTATTTAGTTACCTACCCTTGAAGTCCAGTTTTTTTTTAAAATACTGAATTTTACAATTAACTTCTTCGTTGCCCCCCGGCAAGTTCAAAGGAACAAATGTGGAAAAAATATTTTTTGTAATCCATCTGGTTTTCCCCGTCGTAACTCACTTTCCTTTTTTCAGGCCTTGCCTGAAGTTGCCGACGCTTTGCTTCTCGTGCCAATCGAGCTTATTTAAATATTATGTCCTGAAATGGATCCACTTTTTTGCCAAATTCTTTGAAATATTTTTCTTGCACCATCTGTGCCCAGAGCTGTCAAAACTTGAAGTACTTCAAGTAAAATTTTACTTGAAGTACTTTTTTGTACTTCAAGTATTTTACTTAAAGTACTTTTTATCAGTAGGTATTGTACTTGTACTTAATTTTTTTTATGAAGATACTTGGTTTTTTACTTTTTTTGCCAAAAATACTTAAGATTTATTTAAGTACTTAAGTATTATGATGTACTTGAAAAAAAAAATACTTCAATAAAAAAGTATTTAAGTTAAGAAATACTTCAAGAAAAAAAAAAGACTTGAAGAAAAAATAACCAAGTACTAATTTTTAACGCCTTAGATAAGCGAAAAAACAATTTAAAAAAAAAAATACGCGCAACCGCAAATTTGAATTGGTCCAACAAAAAGACAATGTAACAAGTGTAAAATCCTTTATTTTGATACCCAATTTGTCATATTTAATAATGATTATAACACCCTTTTTTTCATGATAATTTTATTATCGAACGCATTCAGGATACGGAACTTTTTTAAATCACTCCCAAAAATGGCGAAAACGTGACAGTTCAAGAATATTCTATTGGTGGGGTTTGGCGTTTGATGGGGCGGTTCCCCAACTTTTTTCGTATTGTGAAGGGTTCATTATAACCTTCATTTGATCGAAAACCCCTGTATTTTAATAGGCAACATAAACAAATCAAAATTAATTAGGTTGTTCTGACTTGTTTTTTTGTTTATGGAAAAAAAGAAAATTTTCCCAAAAAATAGGTTTTGGGTGCCAACCTGCTGTGGCACCCATATGAAAACACTCGCTTTTGACAAATGTATCGGATCCAAACAGGTCCAACCCCCCCGTTGGCAACCCAAAGGGAAAAAACCCTTTTTTGGGGAAAAAACCCAAAATTTCCCCCAAAAAAGTTTAAGGCCCAAGCGCTCACCCGAGGGGCAATGTAGGTTTTTTGCCAAAATTTTACAAAGAAATTTTACATTATTTCGGACATCGGATCATAAGATTCCGACTTAAAATGGGAAAAGAACCCCCACTTTTTTTTCCCAACATAGTTTTTACCGACTGTCCTACTTTCCAATGACGTAACGCTCAGCCCCTTTAAAACTTTTAGGAATTGTTGGAAAACCCCGTTTTGAGGAATAAACCCTCTAATTCCTTAAAAAAAAATACTAGTATAATTTGTTTTACTTAAAATACTTTTAATTACTTCAAGTACTTTCATTTCCCAAATATTTGGTTTTTTCTTCAAGTACTTTGGTGTCTTCAAGTACTTTCTTTTACTTAAATTCCCTTTTTTTTACTGCAATTACTTAGTTTTATTTTTAAGTACTTTGGTTTACTTCAACTACTTGGTTTATTCCCCAAATAAAATACTTGGGGGGTACTTCAAGTACTTTTTCAATTTACTTGAAAATGAAAAGTACATTTTAATGAATACTTGGTACTTGTATTAAAAAATAATTTTAAAAAAAACAAAAACTTGGTATTTTTACTTGAAGTACTATTTAAGAGTACAGTGGCACAGACAGCTCTGTCTGTGCCACAAAAATTCCCCCAAAGGGTTTTATACTAGACTCTTTGTAGTCCTCTCCATTTTTTTTCTTCATGTTATACCCATAATCGTCTAAAATTTTCGCCAAATCTTCTGGCAAATATTTTTTCAAATTGAATTTTTTTTCCCCAAGAAATTGGGAAAATTGTTCCCCAAACCCCAGATTTTTCGATTTCGCCGTGTTATAAGGGATCGTGTTATGAATTTTTTTTTCGATCTCAGTAAATGTTACTTTCAAATTTTTTTTTCGTTTTTGAATTTTTTTTTTGCCGATAATTCAAAAATTATGAATGAAAAATATCAGTATGACAATGTCAAAAAATTGTCGCTGAAATACCATGTTGTTGGTTTTCCCCAGGTAGCAATATTTTCAGCTGTATACCGATTTTATTCCGGGGTGTAATACACTCTAGTGAAATAGTCTACTTTTTTAAATTTTTAAAATTTAAATTTTTTGAAAATGGGCCTTCGCACGATTTTTTGGGTTTTTGCGCGCTCGGTGTCAAAGCCAAGTACGTTACATTAAAAAATTTTTTTAGGGTATTATCAAAGATAATACTACTACGGATAAGATGAACCATTCAATGCTTTTTTTTTGATACCCCTAATGGACTTTGGCTAACGCGAGCCGATGTCCATCAAAAAGATTTTCGCGCTCCCCCGGGAACGAAAGTTAAACAGTGTTGCCGGCTGGCCTTTACTATTGGCGTGATAAAACGCATTAGAAAATACACAATTCTTTTAGCCGCCCGCTTTCGCTACTTCGTGTTCCGAATAATGTACAAGCGACAGACTTGGCAATGTCGCACATGGTTTCGTACCTCGATTCGCTGGGGGGGGGGTTCCCCGAAAAATTTTATTCGCATTTACGGGCATTGATATCTCCGAACTGATTAAAAACCCCCTTTAAATGAACCATCTATTCGTAGTAGTATTATCTTTGGTATTATATATTAATTGAAACAAATTTAAATATTATGGTGTATTCGAACTTTCGTTCTTATTGTACAGTGATGGAATTAAAATCTCGTACACCTTATTTTTCCCAGTGTGATGTTGGCTTTTGCGTACCTGGATCACCTGGAAATATACCTGACTTGACAAATTGTTATCTGTCACACATTTCAAAATTATATTATTTTACTTTTTTTAATTTTGGAAAATGAATAAACTAGAGAAGGCGTTTCTCTGGAAAGAATAGCTCAGCAAGTTGGGAAACCAAGAAGCACTATTCAAAGCCTCAGAACTAAATGGGAAAATACAGGATCATTGGAGAGAAGGGCTGGAAGTGGTAGAAGAAAAATTTCAAACGAAAATCAAGATAATGATCTGATAAAATTTTTTGGAAACAATCCATTACAGACAGCGGGAGAAGCACACAACCAAACTAATTTTCCTGGGACAGTAAGAACGGCAAGAAATCGTTTAGGAAAAATTTGGAATTGAGAAGCAGTGTAGCTGCTAAAAGTCATTTTTGACCGATATGAATAAAGAGCAAAGAATGGGGTTTGCACTGGAATATTTACCGCAAGGTATGGGATTTTTGGAAAGGGTAGTATTTACCGATGAGAAGATTTTTCAATCTTATTATAGCGGGCAGATTAGAGTGTATAGGAAGCAAAATACACGGTACGAAGAAAGATATACCCAACATGTTAAAACAAGTGGAAGATTTTCTGTTAATGTATGGGGGTATATGTCTTTCAGAGGGCGGCATATCCAGTTTCGAGAAAGATTTAATAGTCAACATATACACATACTCCAAAATGTTATGTTGCCATCGGTAAACAATTTATTTGAACAATAAATTTTATATACCACATGACAACTGCCCCGTCCAACAGCAAGGAGAGTTTCGGACTGGCTACTGGAAAATAACATTTCATTGTTACCTTGGTCCTCAAGAAGCCCTGATATCAATCCAATCGAAAACGTTTGGGGATATATCGTAAAGGAAATTAACAAGAACAATGATTTCCATACACAAAACAGTGATGATTTGTGGAATAAAATTGAATGGAATAATTACAATGTTCACCATGCACAAATGCTGATTGCATCAATGCCCACACGTTTAAACTTATTAGTGGAAAAAATGGTGCTGCTTTGAAATATTAAGCCAGTGTTTTTTTTTTAATTTTTAAATAAAATAAACTATATTTTATTTTGAAGTCATGTATTTTATTGAATATTAAAAATGAGAAAAAGGTAAAAAGCCAAGTTTACCAAAATATTCGAAATTGACATAAAATGTTAACCTAAGAGTACGAAATTTTATTTCCGTCCTTTTATAAAAAAATGTTTAAATAATTGTCGTACAAATTTTTCGCTAAGCAAATCCGGGAATTGAGACTTTTTATCGTTTTATTGGCAGAAAAATCCCAAAACGCCTTTCTCAGTTTTGCATTTCGCGTCGAATGAGCTATATCTCATATTTTTTCGCAAGAAACTCACTTCTTGACTAACATATGTATTAAAATTATAATAAACGTTAGACTTTGACAGAATATCGGTCATATTTTTTACTTATAGAACTAAGAAACAACAAACTGTTGTATAACCCAAAAGAAACAACTTCTTTCTACACCCTTCACCTGACATATTGTAAAGAAAACATATTTTTTCAATTTATAATTTTTTTACCTTTCAGGTTCTGATGCCCTCTTACATAAATCATTGCAATATTTTTGCAAATTTATGTGCTATTAAAAAACCCTGAAAACTCATCAAATTTTTGCCATAAATTTCACTAAAATTTTCGTATGTGTAAAAAGGCTTTAAAAGAGATAGTATGTTTTTGTTGGGATTACTCGTCTTAAAATTTTCTAGAAAATTTGACCTTTTCTGTCCTGGTCTTTGGGTATAGCAAACTGAGCCTGCTCAGCCTGACCCCTTAAAAAGGGGAGATCGCCTAAAAAAATAAAGAACCGAAAAAATTAATAACCCTAATCTACGGTTTGGTGGCAAGTCGGCCACCGTTGTCATGATGAAATGAAAAATAAAAACAAAATAGAAATTAAAATTAAATTTTTAAACAATTTTGGTTTAAAAAATTACGAAATTTTGAAACCTTGTTTAATATTTATGACATTTTTTTATAAATGTCATTTGCGTTTTCTAACTAGACTTTTAAAATATCATATGGCGTTGATTTAAAACCTGCATCACATTAAAAAATATATTTGGAATCTGCAATGCTTTTTTAATATATTATCTTGTTCTTATAATTACTAATTGATATAATAAATGTCTACATTAACAAAAAAATGTGGTGTTGCGGCGCTTTTTCGTTTATTTTTCAGCAATTGTTAAATAATATAAAACCCCAATTTACTTATTGCTTGTAAACTAATATTTTGATGTGCGATGCTTTTTAATTAGTTATAATTTTTCATAATAACAGCATTTTCATAAAACAAATATCTTGCAGATACTACACTTTTTGTTATGACAGCAGTATACCTACTTTAAAATTTTTAGAGTATCTTGTTCTGCCCAATAATAAAGGACCAATTAATACATAACTGTCTATATTAATTAAAAAAATTTTTTAAGCTAGAGTGTTAAAATAATATAAAATCCTAATTCATCGACTACTACTTACGTTCGTACACTAATATGTGGTGTTTTTTGTTTAATTATCTCGTTCTGCCTAATAATTAAGGACTAAATAATACATGACCGTCTTATTTAGAAAAATTGGGGGTCTCACCTTTTTCTTGTAGTTTTTCAACTATAATTCCTTTATAACATAACATGTTTATGTTTACACTGTTTTTGCATTTAAAAAAAACAATATTTTGCACCTGCGATGCTTTTTTGATTAATTGTCTTATTTTCCATTCCTACTAAGGTCTAATTAGACGTACCTACTGTTTACAAAGAGACAAATGTTCCCATTCTCTAGAATATTTTAAGGCCAGTAATCCCAACAAAGCATACTAAAACATAGATCCGCCAAAAAACTATGGAACATATTTAAAAGAGATGTTTATAATAAAATTAAAAATTAAATTGTAAACTATAATAAATGTTTTCATGCGAAGATTGACAAATTGGTAATAAACAATTTCTGAGCATTATAACTGGTTTAATGAAGCTCAAGACAATAAATATACGTAATTGTTTATGCCTGGTCTCCAATTTTCATCAAACACGAATATTTTATGACCTGAAACCTAACCTTGGTTCTAAATAGGTTCAATGTCGTCTAGGAAATACGTTTAAGATGTCTGACAAATTGAATTAGAGATGATATTTCGACGGCATTCAAAAGCATTTAAATTCAATGCCATTTAAATACAGGGCAGGACAGATATTAAGAAATTAAAAGAATAGGGCATATTCAAGAATTTAAAATTTACAGGATAATGTGTATATTTTTTTTGTATTGGATTATTAACTAAGTTAAAGTTGTTAGGTACGCTATGGGAGTTTGTATACAATTTTGGTTACTATTGGATTATATTTAAAGTAGAAAAGAATTCTGCTCCTTTTGAAATTTCCTAATAAACTAATATCTATTATTATTTTTTACTAGTCTTTGTTTGGATTAATGTTTCTGATCTGATCTAAAAGTTTCACAGGGTGGTCATACCACAACACCTAGACCTCAGTAGGTTCTCTGTACTTCCTCTTGTGGAGATTTACTGCGTCGTCCAGCCTATTGATTTAATATGGTTTATTTAGACTGATAGAGGCCAGTTTGTGCCCAGCATAGAGTACCTTTCAAA
>JAHBCN010019625.1:0-15868 GCA_019359885.1 Listronotus oregonensis
TGACAATTGCAGCAGAACCGCAGGAAATAAACCCAGCAACCCCTATATCACTGAATTCCTCGTAAAAAATCTCTATCTATTGATATAAAAATATACGGACCAATCCATTTAAAAAATACGTCACTCGTGCTGTAACTCTTGTGTTTTTGTTTCAAATGTTTTTCTGAGTAGATTATTAAATTCTACGGAAAAAAATCCACGAAATGTCTATATTTGTTTTTTAAAAATGTACAGGGAAGTTTAAAAATAAAGCCCTGTTTACTTTAAAATGAATAACCCTGTACATTGGGCAATGGCATGCACATACATTTACAGAAAATTGTTTTTAAATAGTTTGACTTTAAAAACTTGGTGACAGATTATTCATTTTAAGAATGTACCAATTTATATGGTAACGAAAAAGTGAATAATTTGGTGGCTAAATAAATCACGCCCATAATTTATTGGTTTTAAGGGTCTCTTTTTGTGGACTTTACAAAATAAATTATTTTGGCAAACATAATATTTTGCTGGTAAAAGTTTTAATTGGACTGTCAAAACAATGTCAGGTAATTATGCCCTGTACGGCCCTTTCTAGGTTCTTAAAAATATTACAATATTTAGACCTATATGTTATCCTATACTTTTTTTAATGTTATTTTACCGGCTCGTTTATGTATAATTTGTGATTTTTGTTTAAAATGACTTTTTTTTAAACTTGTCCACCAAAATTTATTTTTTAATTCATTATTAATTAGCATCTTTTTTTATTTATATACCGCAAACAAAGGCATATGGCCTAAGTACTAACATACCCAGAATATAGAGGGGAGACAGACCGAAGGTTTGGTTTCGAACAATTTTTGCCAAATTATATAGTTTTGCTTACTTACAAGAGTATGTCTTTAGCTTTTTTATGTTAAGTAGTTAATGACATTCATAAATAACTATTTTTGTTACGTACTTCTACTGTCCATATAAGTTTCCATTTCGGTTTCGGTTTCGGCCGAAAGTAGGATCACGGCCCTGAGTTTCTGTTTTGGCTAAAAATTATGTTTCAGTCGGACAGCAACGTGGAGGTTGGTGAAAGAAAGATTCAATGCAGGCAACATGCAAATTTAAGGTTAGTCGAATACTGAGACCGGAAAGCTGCGAACTGCGAAAAAAGCAAATTGGGTATATTCACGTGTTTTGGAAAACTTATGAACTGATAGCATATATGCATATAAATCGTAAAGTAACTTAAAAAAATAATAAAAAACATATTTTAAGCAAAAACTGCCCTTTAAAATTCAAACGCCAAGAATTGGCGCCAAAACAAGCTTTCCGTAGATCACTGCTGTCTGACGTCACAGCGCATATAAACAGTAAAGCGTAATTCGTGTTTCTAATATATTGTCACATTTTACGCAAGGTTTAATTTTATTACGGCATTATTTACGTGGCTACAGTCAAAACACATTAAGTTGTTGTTAATATCATGAAACATCCACAGCTGTTTGAATGAGTAATATGTGCGAATCACAAAATATGGTGTTTTGTGCCCTTTTGTACGAGCACATCTGTGAGTACGCCAAACAAAATTTTTGTATGTGTGCCTCGGAGGGATTATAAGCGTAAGAAACGATGGTTTACAGCAGAAGGATGTGATCTGCCAAATCCAAAGATAATTTTTCTGTTGTGAAAGGCCACTTTAATGTTAGTTAGAAATAAGGTTTTAATTAACAAATACATAAATACCTACATGAATATATTTTTTCTAATTTGGTTTAAACATCAAGTATTGTAAAAAGATGTTTTATTTTATTCAACACATAAAATAAATACTTACAATGCAGCTTTTGCACCTCTGATTTCTACTGAATTTAAACGTTCGTCATTTTTTATGTAATCCATCACCATAAACATATTTACAGAGGGTATATTATTTGTGGAAGCCTTGCTTGCTTGCTTGGGTTTGGTGGTGGCTCCAATGTTATCTGGCTCTAGACCATATTGGGGCCTCCGACTTTTTCTTTGTAGAAATATCTAAAAGTGCTGTGGAAGCCTTAATAAATCTTTCGTTAGCCATAATGAATGAAAAAAAAAATAATTTGCCACGCAAAATAAAACAATATACAATATAGTTATGTCGAGATTTACCGCAGCAAAACTAAAAATACACAAAATCGATACGTAAACAATCTGTATTTATATGCAATGTGATGTCACGAGTCGTTTTGCAGTCCCTTTTTTTACCTACATATGTTTTCATACCTGAAATATTCGGTACCGGCTTTTTTATGCAGACTTGTGAGATTATAAAATTAACCTGGGGACAGGTCCCTACGAATTTATGTGTATTTTACTTTGTTTAAAATATATGGATAATACCCAATTTAGGCGAACGCCCTTCGTACGAAAACATGCGAAAGACCAACGTTCATTGCCGCAAGAGTTTTGCGAAAGTCAACTTACGAGTGTGTGTTGAGATCGGTCGTGCGTTAACATGAGAATACGGACGTTCATAAATTGTACCTTTTCGCGGCTTTCTCTTCCCAGTGAAAGACTAGCCTAATCAGTTCACGGACAAAAACGCCAATAAAGCGGGATGTTTAGATCTTTAACCTCATCATAATATGCGCATTATATTAATAAAGATTTTGTAAAAAAATAAATAAACAGAAAGGATACCAACATTTGGTCTGATTTAAACGTTTTTTAATCCCCTTTATTATTTTTACTTGTAATCTTCCCATATCCTGTATTATTACAATTGTTATGAGACAAGAGATAATTTTTATTTAAAAAATCGTGTGCATGCAAAAATTTTCTGATATTAACTTAAGATTGTAAAACATTCGGTGAGAAAATTTTACACCCAAATAAAATAATTTTTTGTTATTTTATTTGGGTGTAAAAACTAATGTCATTTTGGTATCAAATCTACGAACAGAAAGTTTGACTTAAAGATTATTTAGAGATATGAAAAAGAAAAGGTTAGTTGCCACAAATTTTTAGTGGTATGGCAATGGATATTTACGTTATAAGTCTAGATAATAAATGAACTGTAAAGGTTTTTCGGACGAATAATGTACAATATCTGATTTTATATTGTACTGTCGAAATTTATGTTTTGAAATAATAACGCATTTTTTAACCTACTTTGTATATTTGCAAATAATTAATTGTCCGCCTTAAAAACGGATTTTAAGATTTTTGTTTATTAGTGGAAACATTGTAGTACTGACATAAAATTTAACGAAAAAATTGCATTGATATATCCAGGAGTCGCAACTGTCCTGTTTTTATTTATGTCATGGTGAAAAGTAAAGTAAGTTGAAAATTAGTGTTAATTTAAAACCATTTTCGATAAAGTTGTTAAAATGAGGGAAGATGGTGAAGAAGATCTAATTTATGATAAATTGACTAGTCCGGTAATTTTTACTGGACTCAATACTGTAAAAGTTTTGGACTAAGCCCAAGCTGTAAAACTGCGTTTTTTAGTATAGTTTAAAACAAAAATTATACATTAAATAATCTGTTATTTTATAAATAAAAAAAACCTTTTTTATTTTTAAAACAAAGCCCCTTATTTTATGTGTCGTAACACACGTAAAGATTCCCACTTATTATTATCACCCAGAGTCTCCTTGAAGATAAATATTTTTGGAAATACTTTGAGTTTTTATGATAACCAAACAAAAAAGGAGTCTATGGACAGTTTAAAAAATAGGAATGGAATTTCTTTTAAGTCCCCTAAAAAGTTTACGTGACAAAAAAAGGAATTCTAGGGTAGGCGAAACTAGGAAAACAAATCACTTACAAAATCCGACAAATAATCTCAGAAATAGTAAAAATAGTTCTAATACTAAAGTTTTATAATAATTTAGGGTTTTACTAAATTCCATTTATTTTGGGCCTAGCTTTTTTTAAAATAGGTATTATTTAGTAGCCTTAACTTTTATTAATTTTGTAATATTAAGGAATTAAACCAATTATTAAATATATCGTTGGCATTTATGTCATGGTATACATGAAACAAATAAATTCTTTATAAAGAAATACGCAGGTAATTTTTATCAAATTTGCGAAAATTAAGAAGACTTTCAGTAAAACTGTAAGCACTACAAAGTTATTTTAAATCTCTAAATATGCAATCGACTTAACCAAAAGACTCTACTAATATAGATTTATTTTAGTTTAGAATTATGGACTGAATCTAATAGTAATTAAATAACTGGTATAATTTTTAAAATGGTTTATTACTTATTTAAAAAAAAACTTTTATCATAATAATTTTTTGACGCACAGTATACCCAGCAATATCAATATTGTAAAAAAAAATAATCTCTTTAAGAAAAGTTTTTTTGCACACGGTATTCCCTGTAATGATCTTTCACAAATGAATATTGTATACAAAAAAAAATCTCCTTAAGATGTCCAAATCAGACATACACAAACCCTTTGTACTAAAAAAGCTATAGCATTTTACACATTGTAGAATCAAATAGATATTCAAACTGAATAAATATAACAGTTCACTTTTTGTTACAATTTCTTTTCAAATTCTCAGTCTCATTTGCATTTTACAAGGTCCTTTCAAAGCACTCTAAAGGCAATAAGAGCATGGTCGACACTGACTGCGACAAGTGACCGAGATTGTCCTTAAATCTTATAAAATTTTCAGTTGCTCGAATTGTCCAGTGAATCAAACTATACCTTGTTTAAAATTATAGATTTGCGACTAACTACTATTTAGGTCTCAAGAGAATACATGTACATAAATAATACCTTGGTAATTGGTTTTAATTATTACAACAAGAAATACATTTAAAAAGTACCTTTAATATTGTCGTATAAAAATTAAATCTAACACTTAACTTATTACCATTTTTATTAATAAAAAGTTATGGTATAGACAACTAAAAATACAGAACATTTGGGTCTATTTATAACTTTTTCATTTAAATGACAACCATAAAACCAATATTAAGTTGTTTTTTTTTAAACCAAAATAAAATCTAAAAAAATACGAATTCCACAATTTAATAACCAGTTGGGAAAAGCACTATTTTTCGTAACGAGCAGATTTCTGCGGAACGAGTGAAACAAGTTTCGCAAAAGAATGTGAGTTATCTAAAATAGTGATTCCCAACGCGTTTTACACAATACTTTTTTACACATGACATGATTCTTTTTAATTCAAGTTTAAAATATAAAAAATAATAAAACTTATTGACGTCAAATATCTTACTTTTCATCTACAGTTGCAAAAATTTACTTTTCCTAACTAGTTATGAAAATTAAGATATTTAACAACGTTAATGAGTTTTAAAGAGTATCACTTTAAATATCAAAATTCAAAAAAAAATAAATAACTTGAACAATTGGCGATTAATGATCTTAGCCCGTAACGCGCTTGCTACACTCTGGCATTAATTTTCCTTGATCATTATTCTCCCTTTTATACCCTTGTTTGTTAAAAAGCTATAATTACAGCATTTTTTAAATATGGACTTATCCTATTAAAAAAAAAATCAGTAAATTATATTTTAAAATAAATAAGAGTAGAACACAGTACATAATATAGACTCATACACATAAAAAGTGGGCTAATGAAAACGAAACCCAGATTTCTTGTAAATAGTAATAATAAATTAAATAGGAGGTGATAACAATATTGAGGATAAATTACACAGCCCCACAAAAAAAAGTTAAAGATCCGAAAGACTTGACCATAGTATCTTTATGTTTTTGGGGTCGCTAAATCCGAATCCGGGGTTAGTTTGACACCATCAAGTCAGGGTAAAGATCATTTTCGGGTCAAATCTGCAATATTTTTCGCAATCAAATTTAAACAATGCATACTTATGTTTTTGAGGTCGCTGAATACAAATCCATGGTCAGTTTGACCCACTGACCTCAATATGGACCGGTAAAGGGTATCAGATGCGCGGTTCAAAAGTGAGATTTTATGGGCGAAAATGTTCCGTCGCCGTGGCTCTAGCATTTTTAGGGTCCTAAATCATGCGCAGAACGGACTAGCATATCGATTTTATTTACAAATTCGTCGTCGGCCAGTTCCGTACTTCGTCAATTGATGACTTAAACAAAATATATATTACACTGGTTAAAAAAACCATGGTTACTGTTTTTTTTGAACCAGTGAAATACATTGGTTTGTTTAGATGTTGTTCTTAATTAAAAATAAACATATAATCTATTGTCAGCTCCTTAAATTCCTCTAGTTCTTCTGAATGTTACAGCTATGGAAAGCCACGATTTTTTGTACTGGTTTACAACTGATGCGTTGTAGCTAATAATAATAAAAAATGGCGAATACGACTGAACATGACTCTTGTGGCTTATTTAGGAATTAACGTTTTGTTTCATCAATGTAATACAATCATAATTGAAAAAAAATGACTATAATTATTTATTTCGGATTAAAAAAATCTGAACAAAAAATGTATTGCATTAATCTAAAAAGTCAGTACTTAAGTATGATTACAACATAAAACATATTTCCTAGGAGCATATACCTACTAGACGCACTCTTGTCGCCTAAAAAACGATCATTTGTGCAAGAAAGAAAGAATAGCGGTATAACCTTTTTCTCCCCCCAACGTGCTCTTTGGTCGGTGAAAAGAATATATATACCCCGCTCTGCGTGCTGATTTGTCGGTCTCTCCGCGTCGATCTATCCGCACTTTGGTTGGAGCCACGGAGAAAGGTTATACTATGATTCCTAACCCTTTTTTATTCTGTGTATGATTCTTTTTTCTCTTTCGCACTGCCAAACGACAAGGCTGCCTCTAGTAAATAAATGCTCGTTTTGTATAAAGACAAACAACAAGTTGTTTAGAATATCCTTTTATTGCTATCGAAAACATAAGTGTAAGCAGGAAAAGAGTTAACGTTATTTGTATAAACATTTTTTTACCCTTCTGTTTATAAGTCTGTTCCAATCTCGCAAAAAACCGTTTATTGTACGGCTATATGCAAGTCCAGTTAAATAAACCCATTCCTAAACAACAGGTGACAGTGTATTACACGATCTCTTTACTGATCCCCAAACAAAGCAAAACCCTTTAAATATATAGAAAGCGTTCAAACTTCGTCGTTTTTAAACTGACATAAAACCGTGTAAAGTCGACAGTCACGCGTTTAATAAATTCTAACAGTATTCTAACAGTTTCCTGGGTCTTGAAATTAACCCTATCTTTTATTAGCCCCTATTTTTTTTATTTAAATTTTGCAATATTAATTTTGTTACCTTATTGTTTATATTACTACCTAACATAATTTATATATGTATAGAAAGGCAAAATAAAAGAATTTAGTAACTAAATATATAAAAAATATATTTTATAAATATAAATTAATTAATGACATACAAATTTCGGAGTCCGGCACTGGTCCTGCTTTTTAAATATGCATGCTTAATGACACTATGGTTTGTTTAGTGCGCGAGGTCGAAAACTTGCCATAAATGCGATTAGCCATTATATATCTAAAGTTAGGTTATCTATGGTTTGACCCCATCAAATTTGGTTGCGATTTGAACTTGAAATGCTCTACAAAAAAAATTGAAGTTCTGAAAGACTTGACCATGGCATCTTCATGTTTTTGGGGTCGCTGAATCCGAATTCGGACCCCATCGGGTCAGGTTCAAAGGGATTTTAAGGTCAAATCGCACCAAATTTGATTTGATCAAACTGACCACGGTCGCGACCTCAAAAACATAAGTATACATTCTTCAAATGTGGTTGAGATAAATTTTGCAGGTTTGACCTTAAAATACCCTTAACCCTAAAGTAATGTCCTCAAACTAACCCCGAATTAACAAACGAAAAAACATGAAGATACCATGGTCAGGTCTTTCGGACCTTCAATTTTTTTTACTGGGCTGCGTAATTTTGCATATTTGACATGACATGCGCTTGACCCTAACCTAATAGGGTCAAACCGATCCCGGATTCGGGTTTAGCGACCCCAAAAACATAAAACTACCATGGTCAAGTCTTTCGGATTTTTAACTTTTTTTGTGAGGCTGTGTAGTTATTGACAATTACACCAAATTTCTAGTACACCCATAGAAGTATTTATCAGACAACCATAAAGAGAGTATATAAAAATATTTTAGCAAAAAAAAGAAAAAAATCAAAATTATTTAAAATTGTTGTATTTTCTGCTACGGCGGATTTGTCTGTCTGCCCAGACGACAGTTGGCTTTATGCTCTCATCCCTGAAAATATACATAAATAAAGGACAACAACAAGCTAGCGTTCCTTGATGTATTATTAACGCGTAAAGGAAGATCATTAAACCACACGGTATACAGGAAACCCACACACACAGATCGCTATCTACATAAGGATTCCAACCACCACCCATGTAGAAATATGGAGTAATTAAAACTCTAACAGAAAAGCAAGAAGAGTGTGCGAACTCGAGGCGCTTACGCAGAACTTACAAATATTCATAATGTTTTAAGGGCCAATGGCTATTCAGAGCGAGAAATCAAAAGATCAATGGAACCAACAAATACTAGACCCGTGGAAAACGAACAACTCCAGCCAGTGGCAAAAGCATTTCTGCCAGTTATTCCGTGGGTTACGGACAGGATTGGTCGATTGCTACGAAAAAAAAAATGTAAAAATAATATTCAAACCAACAAGGAAAATCAAAGAATGCCTTCGATCGGCCAAAGACAAAAAGAGATCCACTTTCATCTTCAGGAATTTATCGCATTTCGTGCACATGTGGAAGCGTGTACATAGGAACTACGCTCGATCAACACCAGGATTAAAGAGCATAAAGCCAACTGTCGTCTGGGACAGACAACGGACCATCGAATAAAGTTTCAGAAAACCCCAGTACTCGCGACCACATCGGCATACCACTCCAGACTCTACAGAAAAGCCATAGAAATAGAAAAGCATAGCAACAACTTTAATAAGAAAGAGGAAGCAGTTAAGATCAACAAAACATGGATTCCCATAATTAAGGGTGCTAGAATTGCACCCTTTACGAACAAAACCGTCCGGAACCGATTGGAACCGAAAGTAACCGAATCCCCGCCCACTGCCTCCCCAACGTATAAATACGAGCTACGACCACGCAAAGCCCAGTAGCTCGCATACTGTCAAAGATAATACTACTACGGATAAGATAAACCATTCAATGCTATATTTTTGATACCCCAATGGACTTTCTAACGCGAGCCGATGTCCATCGAGAGATTTTCGCGATATGCATTTCAATCATTGAATGAAAGTTAAACAGTGTTGCCGGCAGGCCTTTACTATTGGCGTGATGAAACGCGACTAGAAAATACACAACCCGTTTAGCCGCCCGCTTTCGTTACTTCGTATTCCGAATAAGGTACAAGCGACAGACATTGGCAACGTCGCACATGGTTTCGTACCTCGTTTCGCTGGGGCAGGGGTTACCGACTTAATTTTATTCGCATTTACGGAAGCATTGATATCTCCGAACGGATTCAGAGCGCCCCATTTAAATGAACCATCTATCCGTAGTAGTATTATCTTTGATACTGTCTACCAGGAAGCAACTTCTGAAGATGCCAACCGCTCGTGTCAAGTCAACCAGACAATCGACGCCGGCCTAACAGCCCATAAACCATTGACACATTAGATAATGGCCGCGAAAGCCTTTCACAGTTTATTATGCATTGTTTTTAATATTTTTATCTAATTTTTTACATTTAAATCAAGCATGATTTAACGAAAATTTGACCACAGCGAGCGCTGCAATCGATTCAGCTGTCCCCACCATACAATCCGCTTCCAGCCAATACTTCTTTAAAAAACATTTAGTAATACAAAGAAATTAGCAATATGGGATTTAAGTTTGGTTTAATTTAAAATTATTGTTAACACAAAAAATTGTATGTGATAATATTTCTATAAATTTGTAATATTTAGTAATGATAATCGTTATTATAATATTTTATTAATTTTAAGTTTAAGTTTTTTAAGCTTTTAGGAATATACTAATTAAACTGTAGATATACCAAACTAGTCTTGATATAATAAGAATTATCCTGATTTTTTCGCAAAAATTGTTAAAATGGTGAAAATTATGCTCTCTTTTTTAAATATTTATTTATTTTCTTAATAATTCGTCGTCTAAAACTTGATATATTTTTTTAAAACCTTTAAAGGTTTATTTTAATTTTAGAGCATGCAAATTTCTATTTTACCTTAATTTTTATGACACATCATTTCTGCTACCCAGGATACAATTTATTTTATTACGTTATATTTAAGACCCCAAAATATATCGACTGTTGGTTTATAAACGTTTACTTCAATTTATAGTTATTTAAACAAAGGCTGGTTTCAAATGTATATCTAGCAAATTCGAACAAATGCTTTTCGTCTAGCGCGAAGTATCCCCTGATGAATACTCTATATATCCGTAAAGTGACACTTGGGTCTTGAATAGAGTTTGACAACGAAGTAAATTTTAAGGGGTATAGAAATAGATCCTTATGCTTTACGATCCTTTTTGTCCTTTTTATTGAAGGACGAACAAGGAAACGTAAAATACTTTATTTGAAAAGAAATCTAAAATTGCAATATAAATTAGAAACACATTTAAAATAAACTTTTTTTGCCGCGAGGCTTTTGCTTAAAAAATCGAGGCTCAAATGTGAGGCGTAGAAGTAAAAAAAAATATTAGTAAAAATATAATCGAAAAAAAAATCCTATTATTGGCCTTCAACGGTAGACTTTTAAAGCCACTTTTATTAGCCACCAGTTATTTTAAATATACAGTAATGGTTAATTTAATATGACAACTTAAATGCTCTTGAAATTATTGCTACAATAAATAAATGAAAGGAGCGCTAAGAATTCCTTTTAATAAAAAAAAATATATAGTTTTTATTATGGAATACCCCAAAGATCAAATATCAACTTGTTGGACACCATATGATCGCTTAAATATACAGTGTGTCCGAAAAAGTATGAAAAACTCTCTATTTTAAAAACTATTAACTTAAAAGAAAATGACTTGAATGATTATTACATGCTATTCAAAGCTTAACTTAACGGTAAGCTTTAGTTTGACCTTGTCCTAGAGGCATTGTGCTTACGTAAAAAAACACTCATATGAGTCTATATATCGAATCTAACGATACTAACTTATTTGTAATTGGATTAAAAATAAGAACATAATTTAAATATTACCAACCTAATATTAATTTACTTACTTTTGTCCAGTGTGCCATGGATAGCGACGATGCCTTGGTGTACATTTTTTTACTGAATACCACGCAAATTAAAATTTATTCTGAAAATTTTTTGTGCTTATACATATTTTTCAAAAAATATTCCTTGTCTTCAAATTGGGGTAATTTTTAAATATTTATATATCTCGAAAATAATTTAACCCCTTGTGGTACTACTAGTGAAAATTTAACGCCTGTTAATTTTAACCTAAAGCTTGTATTTTGGCATGTTTGTATAACAACAACCTTATTTTTTGGAGATCACCCTGCCCAGCTGTAAGAATAATAAGTGGAAATCTCCTCTAGATAATTAACTATAAGGAACTTGTCAGATTTGTGATTTGTTTTCCAAAGAAGACTTCATAAAAACAACTGAAAATATTATGCATCGTGGCTATTTATAGCACAATTTAGAAAAGTAAATAAATTATTATATAGTATATTCTTACTTTTAATCCAATTGCAAATAAATTAGTATCGTTAGATTCTTCAAAAAACAATTTGGCGGAAAGTGCTTCTCTAAAAAGGTTGCCATTTAAAAAACTATAGCAAATTTGTATTCTTAAAAAAATTAAGAAAAGTTAATAAAATAGGTATTAAATAATTGGATGTAATTACTCGCGTCTATAGATAACCCGTGATCACGAGCATTTTGACAGTGTTGATACATGAAACATACTTTAAGCAAATTTTTGGTAGCTTACCATGTAACATAAATATTTACTTGTGCACAGCATAACTAACAGGCAACACGATCTCTCCCTAGAGGCGCTTTTGATATTTTTAAGCACAAAACACGAAAGAAACGATTACAATTCAAATAAACAGACATATTATATCTTGGCAAAACGTTGGCTAAACTTCTGCAAGAAAAATAACCGCACTTTCCCCGTCAATTCATAAAAGGGTGCCACTTTCTGTTAGTTATGCTGTGATACCAGTATGATACCGGTATGTTGTGGTTACCTAAAAAAATTTGGTACTTATTATACAGACACTCGGCGCGTTATTTAAAAAGTAGGCTTTTTCTAAACAATGCATTTAATGTAAAAAAAGCAAATCATGGGTCTTTTCTAATGCTTTTCCGCATTTTTACGTCTAATATATAATTGGGGACCGACTAGAACTTAGGGCTTTTCAATTTATCTTAATTATCCCTACATGGAAATTATTAATATTTTTTTATAATTTTTGATATGGTAAAAGTTATAATTTTTTTTAAAGTGCAATTATATATTCCCCGGGTTTTTTCTAATACGTTGATAAAATTTGTTTCTAACTTCTACAAATAATTTAGACAAATTCAAAAGCCCTAAGTTCTAGTCGGTCATGGTTAGTTCTGGTTAGCAAAGCGGCTTTTGATTTTCCCCAATTATATTTTAGACGTAAAAATGCAGATATTAAAAAAGACTCTAAATTATTACATTAAAATGTTATTTTTTTAGGCAAGTCCCTGCATAATAAAGCGTTTCATGTGTCAACAATGTCAAGAAACTCGAGATCACGGAGTATCTTTAGACGCGAGTGATGTAATTTACTTTTACAGTAAAATTTAATAAATTAATGAGTTACTAATAAGGAAGTGCTGTAAGCTATAGAAATTATAGTATACAGACAGGGGCACCCTACTAGGTATATAGCAATGGACCGGACGAACTTGCAATCGTCCGCCATTTGTGTATGCATTTTTTTTTTGTTCAGTGAGAAACAACAAAGTAACACAATTTTCGGTTTGTTGGGAATTATAAATGTATAAAAATTATTTCGCCTGGCGAAGTTAAGGTAAGAACACCTGTGTTTTAAAAAAATCCTTAACATTTAAAACCTAAAATGGATATTTATCAAATTGAGGAAAAAGTTAAAATTGTTCAGTGGTATTATGGGGGTAATTCTTCACAGCGGGTAAAAAATATATTTGCTGAGAATTATCCTAATAGGCCACACCCTGCAATTACTACTATTTCAAGAATTATAAATAATTTCCAAAAATACGGGTGCGTTTCTCCCAGAAACCATAAAATACAAAACGTCCAAGAAGTTAATAAGGAACGGAAAGCGAAAAAAATTAATTTGTTGGCATTAATTAATGAAAATCCAACTTTTTCAACACGTGCGCTTGCGGAAGAGGTTGATTTAAGTACAAGAACGGTGAGAAGAATATTAAAAAAAAATAAGTATCGTTCATACTAAGTTCAAAAAACCCAAGAAATTTATCCTGAGGACAATATCAGGAGAATGGAGTTTTGTGAAAATATGATGAATAAGGCAAATGAAAATGAAGATTTTTTTCGAAACATTGTCTTTACTGATGAGTCCACATTTCCACTCCATGGTAGGCATAATCCTACTCACACCCGTTTTTGGTCTCAGGAAAATTTACATAGGTATTTTGAACTTGGAACTCAGCGTCCTCAAAAGGTAAATGTCTGGAGCGGTATTTATGGGCCATACTTCATTGATGGTAACTTAACTGGTCAAAAATATTTGGATCTTTTGCAACAGCAAATAGTTCCAGAAATTAGACGATTGGCAGGTCCTCGATTTAATGAAGTGTGGTTTCAACAAGATGGCTGTCAGGCACATAATACACGTTTGGTTTTGGATTATTTAAATAATACTTTTCCAAACCGTCTTATTGCGGGATTGAGAGCTACAATACCGTGGCCCGCTCGCTCTCCTGATCTGGCTCCTAACGATTATTTTCTTTGGGATTATGCAAAATCCAAAATTTATGGTTTTCGGGATGGTCGCGCTATGAATCTTGATGAATTGCGTGTAAAAATTCGCAATGTTTTTCAAACAATTACACCTGTAATGTTAAACAATGTTCGAAGAAGTTTCTATGATCGCTAAGGGTATTGTTTAGCGGAAGGCGGTGGATTGTTTGAATACTTGCTTCATTAATTAATTTATTTAGATTTTTTTACTTAATTTTTTATGTAGAATTATATTTTTAGTTTTTACTTGGGATTTTTTAGAATAACATGTTTTCTTTCCTTAGAATCGAAACAATAATTTTATTATTGTTTTGATTCAAAAAAACTTTGATCAGCAAAACATGAAATACGGCAGTACATCCAAACCCGTCTGTGGTTACAAAGTTACTGAGATTGAACGAAAGCGCGCCGGTTGGTCGCGCGAATCCTCGGCTGCAGTGCTTAGAGGGTAATCGCAAATTCGTCCGGTCCATTGCTATATACCTAGTAGGGTGCCCCTGTCTGTATTAATATGTATCGTCATTTGGTTTTTTGGATACCTAAAATAGAAAAAATACAAAGCTCTATTAAATTTAAATTTGCGTTTTTGGGAACTTTTTAAATTTATCACAATTTTTAAAATTTCAAATTATCTTGAAATCCAAGATTTTTAGCAGAAAGTGACAATAATGGACCGTAAGGTATCGGAATCCATTTTTGTAACCCTTAAAATTTAATCTGTTGCCAAGTCGTATTCAAGACACAAGTATTACTTTACGTAGATAAAGCGTATTCACACACCAGGAAATAGTTCGCGCTTTTTTTTCGAATTTGCTTGTAATAAATTTGACATTAGGCATTGTGTAATAACTTTAATTTGTAATAAACATTTGGGAATAAATTAAAATGCATTATTCTAACAATAATATATATATATATATATATATATATATATATATATATATATATATATATATATATATATATATATATATATATATATATATATATATATATACTGTGCTATGGAAATATCTTAGTATATTGAAATGAACAAAGAACCTTTTTTGCCTGCTGCAACGTCCCCGCTATGGTAAATACTTGTGCCATCTAATTGCAGAGACAAGACAATGTTGATAAAGGCAAAAACATACGGGAATCACAGATGACAGAAGCGACGATCGGATGATTGAAAAAATTGACATAATCTTTTAGCTGGCAATGAAGTAAAAATAATGTCTGAGTTTAATGAAAAGTTTCTGCCGGTAATCGTACCGTGTCGGTTTTTTGGGATTTTCTCGAGTTTTTGCTGTTTGACCCCTCAATTTTGTCTTTAGATTCATGTTCAGTGGGAAAAATACACCAGAAAATCTTAGTTTGACACCTAACACACACCACTTTTATTTTTTGTGGGCCTCTGTAATGTTTGGTACATCATTGCTACCCAGATCGATTTTTTTTTTAATTTAAAGCTGTCAAAATTTAAAGTATGGGATACCGTTAGATGCGAAATATTCTTAGGAATTCAAAAATGGTAAAATATAAAAAATGCCTCTTTTGAAAATCGAACGTTAAGTTCGTTTATGTTAAAACAAAAAGTCATCAAAAGTCACGTGACTTGTCAAAAAACATTATATAATATTTTTAAGATTTTATTTTTATATCTTAAAACATGCATACAAAAGAAGGTAAGTCACCCACCTGGATCAACTGGTATATAAATATATTATATGAATTTTTTAAGTAAACATTTAAGTAAAATTAAAAATTTACCTGATCTAGGACTAGAGGTGGCCAATCTTAGTTCGTGTGTTGATTTTAAGACGAGATCAAAAATATTAAGACCAGACTAGAAATAATATGTCAAGGTCAATATTTTTTGACAAAATGTTCATAAAATCTTGAATTTTTTAAATTTTTTTATAAATATTTTTATTTTTTTTAAAAAACT
>JAHBCN010019626.1:0-15724 GCA_019359885.1 Listronotus oregonensis
CATTTGAAAGGAAATGACATTAAAATCCCCTGCCACAATTGTACGTTTCGTCAGGTCAAGTTTTTTAAATTTTGTTTAGACTGTCCATGAAGATGTCAAAATCAGCATCCGGTGAGCGATACATTGTGATGACTTGCAAGTCATGTTGATCCAGAAATATACCAGTCACTTCACATTGCCGTTCAATTGAAAATGAATCTAAATTGAGGGAAGTACTTGTCAGATTTTCTCACATATATATAGCAGCCTTCTTTCAGACCTACAGAATCCAGAAGCAACATCAAAACCTGAAGCGCGGTTACTTCGAACTCTGGCTGCAAAGCCAATGTTCATTCACACAAAAAGCAATCCGTTGACTGTTCATCCAAGAGTATCTCAAAGTCAGCAACCTTGTTCCGTAGGCATTGTACATTTGCATGTAATATGGAGATGGGTCTTTCTTTGCAAAAGACATTTGATTTCACACTATGTAGGATTTCTAGGCCCTCTGGTCCATCCAGTTTTCTGGTGCTAGAAAAGTACCATCATGGACATCATCCACAATCACTTTGAACGAACTCTAATATTGTCCGATTTTGTCTTTACTTCTCACAGATTGAAATCGTTTAAGTTGTTTTGTACATAAGATTTCACGTCTGTCAGCGGTATCCGGTGCAAATCCACTAACAAAGAAAGTTGTTTTCCTTGCTTTCAGATTACTATCTTCAGGATCCAAACCCCCTCTAATATAATAAATAATGGATCTTAGTTATACCCATCTTTTGCTAGTTTACCTTAACCAGATATATTTATTTACTTCATTGAAACTTAGATAATACCTTACACACCCTTCCCTAGCCGAATATTGTGACAATAAACCAATTATTAACAAAAATATGTATGAAAAACTAAAACCAAATTTATCTTTTGACACACTGTATCTCCAAAATCATCCACTTTTGGACTAAGATAAATTCTGTTAGATCCTCAGCCTCAGGAATTATTGGTTGCATTTTGTCCGCACCTTTTAAAAATACCCTGTGTAATGATATGGTTCATACTATAACGACAAAGGATATATAAGAATTTATTTCAACAACCTGAAAAATATTTTATGTGCAGTAAGATGTTTTAATCGAAATTATTTTTATTAGATCATTGTTCAATGTTTGGCTGGCCAGATTTTTTTTGGCCGAAGCCAAATGTGTGGCCGAAGATCCCATTTTCGCCGAGGGTGGCCGAAGCAGGTCGGTCAGTCAGAAATTTCAGAAAGTTATAAAACCATCACAAAAAAAGTAACTGTAATACAACTGTATTACAGCAACGATGTTATAATATAACTTCGTCGCTGTAATATTGCTCGCAGGTAAAAACGGTAAATGAAACAACAAAAAACGTAAAATACTCAATTGATTTATTATTTTCCTTGATTTTCACTGGAGTACTTAAACAATATTGGCACATTTTTATTGATTTCGAGTTAAACTTAATTAAAAATCTTAAACTAAAAATGCTATATACAAATTACTACGCTTTGTTATTCTTTGATATATTGTGTGACGCCCAATTTAACGATGTTTTCCATGAATTCGATAAGGCTTCGTCGAATTTTGCTCTGAAATGTGCTAAAGCCTCATCGTCAGTTTTTGAAAGTACCTAAAAAAACGTTTTTAAAATGTATCCACAAAATAAAAAATGAGGATTTTTATAGAAATCCGGGGGTTACAGGTTCCTATTAAATATTAATGACCTAATTCTGACCCCGGATTCCTAATTAGGAGGCAAAATTACTACGGAAAACATGTGTTATTTTGCCCGTCTTTGATCATTTCAAAAATGTTATTATATTACAAACCATACCATATATATAAACTTACCAAAGTTTCTCTTAAATATTGAAGATCTTTTTCCGAACCAAGTTCAGGAAGACCAGTGGAGATCATCATAGCAAATAAGGATAAAATTAAGTTACCATGCTTTCTTAAAATCATAAATGCCTGAAATTAATAAAAAAATTGGCATTTATTATAAAAGACACAAAAAAATAATCTAGTACTGATGCTACTCTGTAAAATATTGGGATACTATTTTTTTAAAGTTTATAACATTTTAAAAACCCCGGATTAATCACGAATATTTACTTAAAACCATTCTAAACTATCCATATTTCCCGAAAATTTAAAAAACCTCGAAGATTTACACGCCGCCACCGCATGGCAGTCATTAGTATTTACACTAAAATGTGCCTAGGGTTGTTTTTATTTGTCCCCAAAAAATTTTAGCTATCAAGTTAAATTTTTCAAAACTTACCACAAGCATGCAAGTAATATGAATACCAAAAATCCCACATTTTTAAATATCTCTCCAAAAAAGATTGCACTATATTAAGGGATACCTTGTACGTAAAAAGCGTTAACCTAATTTAAATAAAAACTAAATGTATATCCGTTTACCTTTTCACAAAACTCCTGGAAAATTTTAAACTCCAATGCAGTCCCTTGCTGCGGTTTTTGGCCTTTGTTAATTACATAAACAAAATCGTGCGTCAGGACAAAGGGTACTCTTTCCCTTTTAATTCCGAATTTTTCTTTAAAATGTCCGAGAATGTGGCCAAAATCTATATGAAATAACTAAAAACAAAGTGCATACATTATTAACTTAATTCTATATTCTAAGATCTAAGAAGTTGTTTTATTGAAAGCTGTTAGGAGAGGGATTATACTGGTTAATTCTTCAGAGCAGAAGCCGTGAAAATATCTATAGAAGAGACCTACAGTTTGTCGGTAAGCAAGAGCTTGATGCTTTTTGGTAAGAGCCAAACGGTTCTCCTTTGTATGGAATCACGAATGACAAGTATTGTGGAAGACGCAATTTCCGAGATAATGGAATATTATTCCAAGTAGAATCTGTTTGAGAATACATACGTAGAATGCAGATTAGAAAGGAAGAAATACTTAATATATTATACTTTTAAAGGAATCCGGGATTTTTCAAAACAGAGGTCGCTGTGTTTAATGGGCGATTCTTTGTTCTGCAGAACTTGGCCACTTTAAATAAGAGATAAGTATTGAAAAACATATGTGGCGACAACAAACATGACTGCATCTTTGAGGCATTTAAATAGACAAGATTATTGAAAATTATAGGTCCCAAAATAAACCATATCTGCATTACCCTCCCTTGTTTTCTAAATGGGCATTCAAATAGACAAGATTATTGAAATTGACAAACGAACAAGAACCCTCCCTTGTTTTCTAAATGGGGAATATCGTCAGTAAAACTGTGATAAGCATTAGTGGTGAAAGAGAAAATATCGTTTACGTGAAGAAGAAAAAAACTGGCGTCAGTATTGACCTCTGAACTAGCCAAACATTAATTTGGTGAAAGATTAAAAAAAATAAGAAAAGATACGATACTAAATTCGAAAATTCTGAGAGACAAAACTCAAGTAAAATATATAAAATAATAATAAAAAATATGTTAGAATAGGTCCTTTTCAACAATAAATCCTACTCAGATTAAATAATAAAGGCTTTTTTATAAAAATTGATAGCTATTTTAGGGCCTGCAAACCTTATCTTTAGAGGTAGAATAATTTTCTATTTAAAGGTTAGGAAGGGTGAAGAACTAGTACAAAATTTACGACTCAGATTGTTGGCTAAGGATTAAAAAGATTTACTGTCTCAAACGAAATCAAAAAAGGTTAATTTTAGTTACCAAAAAAAACTTGACTTGGGATATATTATGTAAAGAGATCGAAACTTTGGTCTCAATTTTTTTAGAAACTAGATGGACAAAGATTTATGAAATATTAATACAAATCTAGTTCATTATTTTCAACTTAATAATCTACTTAAAAGAAGTACAAACAAGAACAGATGACATTATAAAGAACCTAAAAACAAAAGTACCATTGAGAAGCAGTAGTGTTATTGTTTTTGAGCCACATAATAATAATTAATAACAATAATATAAATAATAGTAATAATATATTAATAATAATAATATATTAATATATAATAAATAAAAATATGTTTTTTACCTGTCCAGTCTTTTTAACCATAATATTATCTGAATGCCTGTCGGCTATTCCTAAAACATAGGTGGCTACACAGTAGCCAGCGCATGAGAGCGTAAACTCCTGAATTGCTTTATTTAAAGCAGCCTCCGTCGTGTTGTAGTCTTTTAACCAAGCTAAAATAAATATATACACAAAAATTATTAAAAATCTATGAGCCGTTTTACACCAAGAGAAATATCCGAAAATTTTACACCTGTCACTTAAAGCCAATTAGACAATTTTATTTTTATAGTTAACCATAGTAAACTGTAAATTTTTCGATTTTTTTTCCTCCTGCCCAACTAAGCAAACAAACTTACATCAAATTTTGGCGACATACCGCGTTAAACATTGTTAGGACGGTTAACATACCGGTTTATTTTCGCGAGAAGCGGTAATGTAGGGGAAGGTGTTCTGACTTCAGTATCTACGTCATTACTTTGTACCCAGTATCTACCGCTATCGCCACTAGTCAGGAAGAGCGTTAATAATGGTTATGTCAAATTTAAATTTAAAATAATGGAGGATTCGCGGCTTTTCTATTGTTTTGGTTCTGTGATTTTTTTTTGCTATGGTTTAACAACTATTTGAATTGCAGATTTTTTGGTTTATTGGTTAATTTCCAAATGAATGAATTAATACAATTATATTTATTCATAAAGGAAAAATTTACTTGTTATAGTTGACTTGGAAACAGCTAATATCTTATTAAATGAAAAATTTGGTTTATATATTATCTTTTCGACTTATTTCTTAACTGTCCAAAGACCTTACATTTAAATTTAAACTTAAAAGTGTATTAAACCATTAGTATGTAAGTTAGCATAGTAAACCGTTTCGTTTTGCGAGGATAGGCGGGTTAAACACGGTTAGAATGGTGGGGGAAAGAACTGCTATCAACCAGTAGTTAAAAACGGTCGCGAAAATATCCTTTTAATAAGTTAAAAAAAACATTCTAACAACTCTTGTCAGGTATTTTCTTTTTTAATAAGTTTGGGAGGTATTTTTTTTACCGAATTCCCTGAATTCTTGAATTAACGTCCAGAAATTTTTCCTTAGTCAAGCATTTTTCCTCAAATTTTTCAAAAAATGCGTTTCTTCAGAAAAATTGCCGGAAAGAATTCAAGCCTTATAATCTGGTTATTTTCGATTTACACCTAGTAAGTAAACATGGTTATTGATTTTTAAAAACAATAAAATACATGTTTTGTTGTTCCAAGTATGGTTACTGACTTTTTGAAATAACGCGATACATTTTTTGTTAGGGTGTTTATCTCAATCGAAAATAAATATAGTATAGAGACATTTTAAGTAAAAATTTTACGCTAGGTAATTTTAACCAATCAGATGCTTCTATTTCAAAATGTTGCTACGATTGTTGCCATGACAACCACTTTTTTTTTCTGATTGAGCATGACGAAAGTAAAAACGAATGAACTAGATAAAATACACTTCATTGGTCAATGGTTATAAACTTTTAAAAAATTCGTATTCGTTTAGTCTGATTTAAGTAGACTAGCCTAAGTTAGCAGTCTTGTTTTATTAATTCGATTTCTTTAAATTTAGATGGTATTATTTCTAAATTTTTAATATTTATATTATATTACATTAGGTCTTTAAAAAATTCTGACATTTTGGCAACGTTTCTGTTTGAACAAATGCAGGATAATAAATATAACCTTAAAATTTGTACTCTTGTTACTCTTATTTTTCTTTAGTGTTTTGAGCTTGACATTTGTTATTTTTCTTTGCTATGTTACTCTCCATATTTTATTTAATTTTATTATTGTGTAATCTTTATTTCTGCGTTGTGTCTTTAAAATGGATTGTCTTACTGACTCATTTTTAACATCAATAGAAAGGGATCTGTCGCCTCCAAGAAAACGACTAAAGAAATCTATATAGAGGCCAGAAAGAAGTTTAATGTTTTTATTGTTATTAAGTTTTGAACTTTATATGTATTAAGCCGTTTTTTTTTCGGAATAAAATTTAGAACACAAGTGAATTAACGGTAAGTGAAGAAATCGCGGTAATTGTTTAGAATCTCGGTCCCACCTATTTTTGTCCAGAAAAAATCGAAAAATAGAGATATTGACATGTTTTTTTCATTTTATGGCGGATTAACTAATCTTTTAAGAAAAATTAAAAAACAAATTTCGCTGTTAATTTTTATTTTGAAAATAAAAAATGGATATCTTTTAAGTTTTTCGTCAATTAAATGCATCCATTTAGGTTTAGCAATTTCTAGTGATTTGTTTTATATTCTACATGTAAAGACAAATAAATTAATTTTTTTTAATTATTAATTTTTGGGTTTTCCAAATATTTTTTTCAAAAAGTGGGCCGCGATTCTAAACAATTACCGAAATCACTGTCAAGACAACTTTACTTGGAAAAATCCGATGACATACCAACAGGTTATTTAGTAAAAAAAATTAAGTTAATCATTTATTACAACATACATATTTTAGTATCCAAACTACATTGTATGTTTGTTTTATTAAAGAGATCTTCCTAACGTCAGCTGCTATTTTATATATATTTTTTGGGAAACGCCTAGCAGACACATCATTGGCAGCTTTAAAATGAAACTTGTTGTGGATTGTCACTCTTATAAAGGAAAAAAGTCTTAGTTAGAAATAACATTTAAATTGTAATTTGCAATTTTTACTATACATATTTAGGCTTTCACACAGATAATTTAAAAAACAGCGTGATAAAAAATTTTGACACTTGACGTCTATTGAAACCATTCATAACTTTACTTTAAAAAAATCCTTTTGTAAAACGGACTCCTAATATTTTTCTTAATTAAAAGTGACCAGAGTATAGGATCAAGATTTTTTTTCTATAACCGTGCAAAAATTGGCAGCTTTAATATTTACTTATGTTCTTAAGTGAGTTCTCTTTAGCAAAAGTTTTAATTACCTAAAATTGGGCCCTTTCTAAACGCCGCCGTCGCCGTGAAAATACCCTTTTCTTTCTGGATATTCGCGATGGTTTCCGCATTTAGGACTACCTCTATCATTCCGACTCTGTGCTCAAGTGATATGCAATTGTAGGGAATCATTCTAAAACGAGACATATTTGTAATTATATAACACAAATTTATGTATGTATATATTTTTTACCTGAGATCAAGTCCTTCCCTTTTCCACAACCTGTCCATAATTTTCAACATTTGTAAAGTTAACATATCTTGCCTAAGGTCGTCTCCATTCTTAAAAATAATATAAATATCTTCCCCGTATCTATCCGAATTTTCGTATACTATCCATAAAGGTTTCATCTTACTATCCATTACCCTACATTTTTCTACCCTAAAACAAATATTTGCGTTGGAAAATTGACCATATACAAATAGTCCAGTAAATGAAGGGACAAAGATGTAAATAAATTTGTACAATTTTCCCCTTGTGGGGCAATTCTTAATTCTTCGGGGATGCTTTCGAGCGAAAAAAGTTTATCAACATTAACAGGTGGGAAAGGGCTGAAAATAGCCCCTCAAGGCCCGAAAAATGAGTTTCCCGCTAATATCTGCCACAATATGCGAATTGAAGAATGTTTGTTTTGACAAAAAATAAAGGTCGCCTTGTACAAAAATGATCTTTATAATTTTTTTCGAAAAATCGATATTTTTCGAGATAACGGGACCCAAAAGTCCCCTCATTTCAGCAGCCGCTCTACCGCTAGAATGCGGACGAATTGTTCCATTACTCGGGCAATAATGTACATTTTTTAATCATTCAAAGTTCATTGGAATGGGAAAACCCGTACCTATCATTGCATATGAGTTTGGGTCCATTCTGATTTTTGTAGAATATTAAAAAAAGCGGTCAATTTTGAAAGTATCTCATTAATTTATTGATATTTTTTGAAAAAATGGTTTGTTATTAACATGTCATTTTTATAATGAGACCTTAGCAACTGTTCAATGATCCCAGAAAATTTTCTTCACTATTTTTCTTGCGTTTTGATAAAAAATTGTTTTGCCGAATTGCATTTTTAGCCGTTTAGCCACGTCTATTCAGTGTGAAAAGTTATGGATTTTTCGACGGCCGTTTTTGCGAAAAATATTGGTGTTGCGAAAAAAATGGTAGGTATCATTTTTGTAGATTTCGAGGTGATCTTCATTTTTTGTCTGAACAAAAATTTTCTAATTCGCATATTTTGGCAGATATTCGCGGAAAACTCATTTTTGAGACTTTGGGGGCATTTTCGGTGGGTTTCCACGTCGGAATCATGATACAATTTTTCTCGCTCAAGAGCATCCGCGAAGACCTAAGAATTGCGCCACAAATGAAAACTGTACAGATTTATTTACAGCTTTGGGTACTTTTAGGTCTTCGGTTACTGAACTAAAAGGAAACTACTGGAATACTAAAATACTGTTCAGTGGCGTGCGGTGATATGTAAAAGAAGGGAAGCAATTTATTAAAAACTTACAAATTTATAATGTAATTCAATTCTTTTATAACTTTTTGCAAACTCGTTGCAAGTAAGCTTTATACATTAAATGTCGTTTATCTACCTTATTTAAACTATTTAAATCGAAAAAGATTTCACTGTTGGCAGGGCGCCGAGTGTATGGTGGAGACAGCTGAATCGATTGCAGCGCTCCCTGTGGTCAAATTTTCGTTAAATCATGCTTGATTTAGGGGTAATCAATTACATAAAAATATTAATAATGGCGCCTAATAGTTGTTGTTTAGTTGACTGTAAGAATAGTGGCAGAAATAGTAACTGCAAATTTTATACATTTTCAACTGTCAGTTAAAAATTAGAAAAAAGGAAAAAATGGATAAATGCATGCAGACAATAGGTGTTGAATTGAAATTTCCCGCTTAGCCGAACGACTTTCGGACATAGCTGAACAACTTAGAATTTTAACTTAGAAAAATGTATCGAAGTCTGCGGGATGTTTGTTGAGGGCATCGAAGTCTATGTGTTGGCTATCTACAGGTCTCCTTCTGGCTGCTTTGACACCTTTTTAAGTAATCTGGAGGGTATTTTGAATTCTTTTCATGACAGAGCTAAACTTGTGGTTGCTGAGAGAGTGCATTGATCTTTGTAATTTGATGAACTCATTTGGCTTGTTTCCTACAATGGGGGCCACTAGGGGGGAGAATTGCCTTGACAATGTATTCTTAAACTTTGGTGCTGATAACTACATTCATAGAACAGTAGACACTAATCTCTCAGATCATCGTGGAATTTTGTTGGAGTTTAAATCTCTTGAAGCTCCTCAAGATAATAAAACAATCAAAAGAACTATACGTCCACTTACTGAGCAGGGTAAGTTTAAATTCTATGGTCTTGTCGAAAAACAGATTTTTCTTTTGTATATGCAGAAAATTTAAATGTGAATGAGAAGTTTTCTATTTTTATAAATAAAATTAAAGATGCGTTTGAGGAAGCATTTCCTCAAAAAACATATGTATCAAAAAAACATTCTAGTCACATAATAAACTGGTTCAATGAGGATCTTAAAAATATGCGTGATCACCTTCACTTTCTTTATGACCTTAACAAAACCTTTCCATCCCCATACGTAAAATATCGAATAAATTCATTCAGAACTGTGTACAGGTACTCAATTAAACAGGCAAAAAACAAGCCAATGATAACTTAATTAAAAATGCACCAAATCCTATTAAATGCATGTGGAAAATAATAAATGATTATAGAGGAGCTCCTCAAAAATACCAAGATGAGGTTAATATTTCTCCTAACGAGTTTAACGATTTTTTCATTAGTATTGCTCAGAATATTCAAAAAAATATTAAGGCAACTAAAACTGACTGCCTAAAAATATAAAATGGTTAATAAATATTCCTGACAGGTAATTTAACTTTAGCCAGTTGAGCTTCAATGAGGTCAGGGATGTTGTTTCGTCTTTGAAGAATAAAAAGAGTAGAGATATACATGGCTTTAACATCATTATTCTCAAAAACATCATAAACATTATAATTGTACCATTAACAAACCTAATTAATTTGTTTTCTTCGGGAGGATGTGTTTCCTGACATACTCAAGCAAGCAGTAGTGATACCTATCTTTAAAAAGGGGAACACTGAAGATGTTTCTAATTATAGACCTATATCCATTCTATCTATTTTTTCAAAAATAGTTGAAAAGTGCATGGCTCTGAGAATCACACAGTTCTTTTTAGCTCATAACATTTTTACAGAATCCTTGACCTTGTGACGTCCATACAGGAGGCATTTAACAATCAAAACTACACAGCAGCAATTTTCTGTGACCTTAGTAAGGCATTTGACTGTGTTTCCCACGATATGCTCCTCAAAAAACTTAAAATCTACAACTTTAGTGAAAGCAGCATAGCCTTTATCGGGTCCTACTTGAGTTGCAGACGCCAGGCTGTGTCGGTACGTGGGGTGAAGTCTGCGGAGAGAGTGATAAGTGTCGGGTCCCACAGGGATCGGTCCTGGGACCTTTACTTTTCTTAATATACATTAATGACTTGCCTTATGCTGATCCAGATGCTAGATTCACTCTTTTCGCAGACGATACCACTCTGTCTTTTACCGCTGGTGATCTGGATGAGGCACTTGTTGGCGCTGCGGAGTCACAGTCAAGGGCTGAAGATTGGTTCGCTGCTAATCGGCTCTACTTGAACGACACAAAGACTGAGCAAGTGTTGTTTTCAATGAGACGGCTTCCACAAGAAGAGGCGGGAAAGACTGTGAGATTCTTGGGAGTGCATCTTGACACCAGGTTAAAATGGGATTCTCATATTGAAAGCCTAACTTCAAAGCTTAGTTCAAATATATTTGTGTTGAGAAACTTGTCCCATTGTGTTAAGGCTGATGTTCTGAAACAGGCTTATTTCGCACTGTGCCATAGCCACATCTCATATGCGGTTCTTGCATGGGGTCATGCAAGTGATGCGGCTCAGGTCTTTAGACTTCAGCGTCGGGCGGTTAGATTGGTCTCAGGTCTCTCATACAGAGCTGATTGTAAGATTGCATTCATTCAGCATAAAATATTGACTTTTCCATCAGTTTACATATTGGAAAATTTGCTACACATTAAGAAAAACCCGAACCTGTATATAACACATCAGGATGTACACTCGTATGATACACGAGCTAAGGAGCATTTGGTACCTAGGTACAATCGCTTGAAAAGGTGTCAGAGTGGCCCTGGTTGCCTTGCTATTCGATTTTTCAACAAGCTTCCCTGTGACATAAAAGGACTGTCTTTTTCCATGTTTAAAAGAGCAGTTAAGAAATTGCTGATCCAAAATGCATTCTATTCTTTTGAAGAATTTTTAACTTTTAGATTTTAGATTATATGTATTATCATTTTAATATGTTGTAAGATTAGTTTTTTTTTGTGTGTGTAATAACTCTAAGTCTTGATAGTAGTTTAACTGTAACTTTGTGTGTTAGTAAATTCTTTTGAATTTTGTTTTATATATTTTATGACTTGTGTAAATACAATTTTGTATGTTGACATTAATAATTGATAAAATAAAAAAAATAAAAACTTTCGAATTTGATGTAAAAAGAAGAAAAACTTACTCGTTTCTTGCCGTGTACCGTTTGTTCCTGTCTTTTCCTGAAGTTTTTTAATGATTTGCGAGTTTTTAAAAGAAAAATGTTCTTTTTAATAGACTAAGTAACCAAGGAGTGTCTGCAGAACTGACATTAGTATCTGAGTAGTCTTTGTTAATTGTGAATAGCAAAAATGGCTATAAAGCCTTTAAGCAAGTAAATTATATATTAGACTTAAGTATACTGGAAAAGCACTAGACTCGTAAGTTTGTGTTTTGTATAAAATATTTTTTAAAAATCGTACCTTATTCTATTGCACCTGTAACTAGGATCCAAAGGACTCCTTACGGTATCCTTATCATCACTACTATTTAAGCATTCTTTCAATGCCGCTTTAGCCTTTTCTTTATCTCTCCTTTTTCTCACAATTTCACAACATTTTTTAAGTTTTTCTATTGATTTTAATTGTCTTTGTAGAATAGGTATGTGCTCTTGGCTCCCTCTGCAGTACGCCTCGAGAATGAGTCCAAAACGTACCGATACTGCTGGTACTTGCATCTCAGATCTGTAATAAGAACAAAACCATTTTATACATTGGCAAAACATAAATTCTTCTTGTCCCCTTAGTCAAAACCAATATTATCTCCTTTAAAACTGAAAGGTTTAATTTACAGAAAAGGTTAGATTATTAAAACTTAATTGTGTTAATAACTACTAACCAAAACTAACTTTTTTAGTTTTTTATAAATATATGACTCCAAAAAGTATGCAATAAGGGGATAAAAGTCACTGGACTCTAATCTTCCTAAAATTAAGGTTTTTTTTCTGAATTTATCTTTCATCTTGTCTCCCCCTGACTCTTTCCCTGTATCGACAAAGGTAAAAATGCAATATTACTAATTTAATTTAACCATTATAAAAACTTTGGTTATACATAAACAGTTTACAATGTGATTTTTTGAATATTACATTCGTCGACGTTCATTGCACAGTAGGTTGGTAGGTTTAAAGTGAGTGGACTTTTTACGCCCTCCACTGCGACCGCTCGGTCCATTGTGGCTTTCATTGCACAGTAGATCAAGCCGTAAAAAATACTTTCCGAGAAATAATATACAAGATCATGCGTTTAAAATTTTGCCGTCACAAAGGTTAAAAAAAGAATTGTTTTTGTTTCACAAAAGCGAAAATGAATGGTTTTGGACAAATATGAGCAAATAATATCTGAAATATTAATATCTACCCTTTCGCAATGTTTTATTTAACAAGGGGTTTCCGGAAAAAAACCTGAAAAAGGAAATAATATTTTAAATAAATAATTTAACGGGGTATTCTAGTGTAGAAATTTGTAAAAATCATTTTTTTTATATTCTTAAAGTTTAACCTTTCAAGAATATGTCATCAAAAGGATTTGTTAAAATTTTAATTATTTCCAGAGATATAGTCAAAAGAAACGCGGAAAATATTTTTTTTTTGAAGTAAAGGAAGGCCCAATGTATGGAGCAGGAATCGCGGATTGTATAAATGTAAGTATGAAATGTCATTTTATGGTTGACACTGGGCGTAATTTTACCCGAAACTTTAAACGCGTTTTTCTCAAAAGCACATTTTTCAAAAAGTTTGTCATGATTTCTTAAGTTCTACTGAACCGATTTACTTGAAATTTAATGTGAGTATTCTCAACATATATCTCCATCGTACTAACTATTATTATAGCAAAATAATTTTTTTTCCTATTTTTAAAAAATTCAAAAAAAAAATAGAAGAAAAATTTATTATTTTTTTTCGGACGGCCGTAATTTAGCAAAGAATATTTTTTTCACTTTTTCTTAGTTAGAACGATAGCAGCACTAATCTAAATTAATAATCTTTTTTTTGTTTCAGATCATTAGAAAATTTGCAATCGTGGCAAACTTGGCACACCACGTATTTTTCGACTTTTTTTATGTATTCTTAAAACATTAATAAATATCTTGTCAAAAAACGAATAGTAAAAATATTTTTTGTTTTTCATTTATATTACACCTCAAATTCATGCCTCTACACTAGAATACCCCCTTAAGGATTATATTATACTTAGATAAAAACACACTTTAATTTTATTTCGATCCTTTATTATAATACTTATCCTTACCTTAAATGCCAAAAAAGAAAGTGTCCAATTTTTTGATTACTTAAAGCTCGCCTAATTAAAAAATTGACTAAATCACATTCTAGATACAGTTCGTGTTTAATGGCTTGTACTAGCTGCAGAAGGTACAGCAACAGATCCTCGTCACTAAAATAAAATTAATGAAAAAATATTTTTTACTTATCCATTTAAATAAGGCAAAACAATTGTAGGGTTATAGTACAGCTTAAAGACCAAAAAAGCTGTTTTGGTATCCAAAATTTAACAACATAATACTGGTACCATCTTTAAAAGTGGTGATATAACATAAAAAACCAAATCTGTACAAAATTAGCCTTTCCCCTTTTTTTTTGGGGAAAAAAGGGAAAGTAAAAAGGGGGAAACCCGGGAGATAAACCCGGCCTAAAACATGCAAAAATTAAAAAAAAAAAATTTTTTGGCTTTTTTCCAGAATAAAGATTTTTATATATATTTAAAAAAAATATTTTTTTTTTTTTTTTTGAGAATTTAACAGTTCCGCTTTCAAAAAAATGGAAAAAAAGTTTAATTTTTTAAAAATTTTTGTTTTTCTTTTTTTTTTTTGAAATTATATTGGAAAATAAACTTTTGAAAAATTGGAACCCAAAATATATATGTTATTTAAATTTATTTTTTGACGGACGGATGGCACATAAATTATTTGATTATATTACTTAAAACAGATAAAAAATTAAAAAAATTTGTTTTTTTTAAATGCTTAAAATTTTGAAAACTTTTTAAAAAAAAATTACTGGGGGAAGGTAAGTTTATTTTCCATTTTTTTTTAATTTCATAAAAAAAAAATTTTTTTATTATAGTACTTAAAACAAATCAATTTTATAAAGAATTAAAAATTTTTTTTTCTTTTCATGTTTTTTTTTATTATTGCGAGAGCAACTACTCTCCATAATAATTCTAAAAAAGTATAATTTTTAAAATAATATATAAAAATCTTTATTCTGGGGGAAAAAACCCCTTTTTTTTTATAAAATAAAATAAACTATAAAAAAACCATCTATATGGCTAAAAATTTTTTTTTTTTTTCTTTTTTTAAATATTAAAGGTACCTACCGTACCCCTTTCCAGTAACTATTTATTTAAAAAAAACATGTCGAAGTCAATGTCAGTTAATAAAAAAAAAATTTTTTTTTTTCTTATCTGTTTTAAGTAATATAATCAAAAAAATTTTTTCTACACCGTCCGTCGATTACCAATAAGTTTGAAATAACATATATATCTTATAACGCGTTGCCAATGTTTTTAAGTAAGTTTATTTTTTTTTTATATAATTTCATAAAAAAATTATTTTATTATAGTACTTAAAAATTCAATTTTATAAAAATTAAACCTTTTTATGTCTTTTCATGTTTTTTGTTATTATTTTGCGAGAGCAGACTAGCTCTCCCCAATAATCTTAAAAAAGGTATGTATTTTTTTTTTTTAAAATATATAAATATCTTTATTCTGGGAAAACCAAATAATTTTTTCTTTTAATTTGATATTCCCAGAGATCAAAATAAACTATAAAAAAAAACCATCTATATGGCTAAAAAAATTTTTTTTACTTTTTTTTTCATATTTTTTTTAAAATTAAAGGGGCCCAGACCTTCAAGTAACATTTTTGGGAAAAATTTTTTTTGGAAAAAAATTTTTTAAATTTTTTTAAAATTTTTTTTTTCCAACCTTTTTTTGGTTTTTTTGGGGGCCTCCAAGGGACTAACCTTAAAATGAAATTTTTCCTTCTTCTTCTGAAACCAAAAAACATACACTAATTGGGAACTTTATATTAAACAAATACACTAAAAAAATTTCAAAGTTTTTGTTTTTTTAAAAAAACACCTCAAATAAATCCAGTTTTTTTATCTTGACAACTTTTAAATTTAAATCAGGCAACCAGTTATACATCAAATATCTTCTTACAAGGTTCAAAAAAAGGATTCATTTAAGATAATTTTTTTTTAAAATAGGCAATAAATTATTGAAAATTTCAGTGTATTTGTTTAATATATAAGTCCAATG
>JAHBCN010019627.1:0-15797 GCA_019359885.1 Listronotus oregonensis
AGCAACGAATAAAATTGCTGCTTGGGAAAATAGTAGGGTTCCATACGTCCGTTTTTGTAACGGACAGTCCGTTATTTTGAAACCGTCCGTTTGTCCGGTCCGTTTCAGTCCCTTGTCCGTTATTTTTCATTATCCATATTATATTGAGTACTATCCATACAGAAAATAAATAATAATAATAATAAATTAACTTCTGACTTTCTGTATGATAACATCACAGCTTATACAGTTTATATGTATAAGCTGTGATAATATCTTAATATTATATTCTATGTGGCGTCATCTATGAGTATAAAGATGCGCTCTCACTGCTTTAGATCACCTCAGCTGACCACCGATTTGACCGTGCGAATTAAAAGCAAAGGGCAGTTCCTATTTCCGATCAGTGAAGTGCTCGCGATAAAAAAACTACATAGTTTTTTCCGGGAAGGCGGCTGAAGGAGCTGTATCAACGGCTTTTACCATCGGGGATCAAGAAGAAACTCGAGCCAAACGATGGAGTCCTTCTTCTGGGGCTAAGCGCTGTGAGCGATGATTCCTATATCTGTTTCTTTCTGGGGGCCCCACGCACGAGGGATTTTCCTAATGGCGGAAGATGGTTGCGCGCTCAGCAGGAAGGAGCAGTACTGACAGAAAACGGTTATGCGCGATACCAGTAGCAGTCTTCCTGGTCGGACCTCCATTTTTTGTGCCTTGCATCGATAAGAAAATATTTTAGAAAATTTTAAATTTTGTGAAAATTTCGGAATTTCCGGGGGCTTCGAGCCCGACAATCCAGAGATTCCACTGACAAAGCCCTGGGAAAGCTCACGTTGCCTGCAACGCGTGTCTGGAAAGGGGGAGAGCTGGCGAACGATTTCCTGGAAGAAATCAAAGCCAAAAAACGGAACAATCAATCAATCAAAAGCAAAGGGCGCGGCGCGCTCCTTTAGTCAGCATAAGAAAACGTCGCGACGCCACCATCCAAAATAAAATAGATGGCGTCAAAAGCGGTTTTTTTTTTGGCCAAATGTTGACCTGGGCTGCCCGTCCGTTATTTTCTGAAAAAAAATATGGCAACCCTAGAAAATAGTAATTTCTAATCGGTTTTTTTTGAGGTTAAAAAGAAACTATACGTAGGTACTTCTTTAATTCTGGTAAGGGGATTTGGATTTAGTAGGTCCTTTTACCTAGAACTTTAAAGTTAGATGTAAATCCAGTTTCCCTAGTTAATTTTTCACACTTGACTCCAACTATTAAAAGCTTTCCGGCCGAAAACCGCATGAAAACTACAAAAAAAAAACAAAGAAAATCGCACGCGAATGTGACGATTGGAAAATCAAATGCGGATTAAATGACAATTTTTTTTATTTCCATAGCAATGTGTGCAAAAAACTGTATATCAGTTATCCTTTATCTATGATCAGTTATATCGTTTTTGATGTGATGAACGAATTTTTTATTTTTTTATTAGTTATCTACAAAATGCAAAAAAATAGTACACGTCGTCAGAAAAGTGATTTTACTTGACTCGTATGGTATTTAAATCCTTGCTTCTCTCGGATTCAAACGTACCATGCTTGTCAAGTAAAATTCCACTTTTCTTTACTTGATACGTAATATACTATTTTCATACAAGGGCTCTCGTATCTCGGTTAATATTCGATCAGTAATGACTTATTAGGTCTTATTTTGTTTGTTTCTAAAATATGGTGCTTACTCCTTATTTCATACATAACATAACGATATATCAATAAGAATCAATTTTAAAAAAATTATGAGGCCAAGTAAAATTGTTAATTAAATGTTTTATTATAAAAAAAATTGCCTAAATTTTTAACATTTTAAAACGAAAGCTTAGTGCATTTGTAAAAATTGGATAAATACTTAAGAACAAAATATTGCTCTACTAATTTTTCCCAATGTATCAATTAATTTTGATCAAATTTAAAAACGAACTATTAAAAAAATTAAATCGATATTTTTAAATAAATCGTATAAAACATGAAGATTCTTTTAGTAAGCATTTAAGAAGAAAAAAAAATCAGGTGTGTAAATAAAAATTGAGGCAGTAAATCGCAGAGCAAGTGCATTTTTCAATTAAAAAAAAATTGGAAAGTTTGTTTTAAAATTAATTTTAAATAATGCATAAATACGTTATTTAGAAAATAAGCACCATAATTTAAAAACAAAGAAAATGAGACCTTATAAGGCAAAAATGATCCAATAGTTACTGAGCTGCAAGAGTCCCCGTATGAAAAAAGCGCTCTAGGTAAGTGCTACATTTAACCCCGAGTTACGGGCTTATGCATCCACCTAGTTGTCCGCCCTTTGGATTAAAACTGCTAGGGAGCTCAGTAATAAGTGATTAAAAAGGCGGGCATATCACTGATAAGGACCTTTTCCAATTGTCAATACCTTTACCCGTGCTTCTCACCACCTTTGTGTCCACCCACGTGTCCGCCTTTTAGGATTTTGTTTAGTTATGTCAATACCTACTAACCTGACAAATATTCGAGCATATCGTCAATGACAGCCTTTACCTATAAAAAGCCACTTTTATCCCTAAAAGTTAATTCACTAGGAAGGTACGGTGCGAAAAATTCTAGAGTCTGTCTTTTGGGGCACGAATATTAAAATTGTCCTGCACATCCCGAAATGAAAAAGCGAAAATGCTAGCACTCAACAGGGGTTAGGTCAGGAAATAGCAAGAAAGACAAGACCAAACACAAGAAATGCTATGGACACTATTATAGTCAAGACGGGAGAAATGTTAAGGGATATGAAACAAACTGTAAATCTCCAGGAGCTAGACATAGAAATCAACAGTGTCCGAGAAACAAGGAAGGGAGAGGCGCTTCTAACGATCAAAGGAGAAAAAGAAAAAGCAGAACAACTAAGAGCCGCCCTTGTAGGGAAATTTGACAACGTAGAAATAAAATCCAGATCTTCATACAAAATTTTCCACATATACGGCGTAGACACAGTCACCAACAAAGAAGAGGTCAAAGCATATATCATGAAGTACGTTCAAACAAACAAAGCCATTATAGAAGTTAAAGCTTTAAGACCAACATTTCGCAAAGGGCAAGTGGCAACCGTAGAAGTGGATTCCGATACCGCAGAAATCCTGAGATCAGCGGGGCGGCTGAACACCGGGTGGGGTGACTGGAGCATAAAAGAGAGGATCTCAATTACGAGGTGTTACAACTGTCTGCAACACGGACACCATGCACGAACGTGCAAAGGCCCGAATAGAACAACACTGTGCTACAACTGTGGAGAGGATGATCACAAAGTTAAGGACTGCACCAATGAAGCGCGCTGCTGGGACTGCGAAAAAATGGACAACCAAATGCGATGTATTTCGACGACTCTTAAACGAAGCCAGGGCGAAAGTTTTTAGTAGTTCAAATGATGCCACCCAACACACTCCATCAATCTAGGGCTCCAGAGGTTCAACCACGCGGCGAATAACAAAAATCCTACAAGGAAATATAGACAGAGGGAAAAATGCAATGGATCTAATGTACAAAATAGCAGAGGAACAAAAAGCTGACATCATCATAATGGCAGAACCAAACCGGAAAAAGGTAAATAAAGGACACTGGCTATGCGATAAGAACATTGACATTGCCATAAAAGTTAGAAGCAAAGAAATTAGAATTAACAAGACGGGAAGGGGTCATGGCTTTGTATGGATCGAAACACCCACAGAGATAATATATGGCTGCTATATATCACCAAATGTGGACACTGTACAATTTTCTGCGTTTTTGACCGCACTTAAGAATGACATGCGGAAGCACAAAAAGGAGATTCTTATTGGAGGAGATTTCAATGCCAAATCATATTTATGGGGCTCATCGAGAGAGGATGAAAGGGGCGAGATACTTGCGGAGTGGTTAGCGGAAGACAACTTGATTATACACAATACAGGAACTCATCCAACCTTTATTAGGGGAGAAAGCAAATCCCACATTGATCTGACGTTTAGTACTGAAAGTATCGCTAAGCAAATCGCTGACTGGAGAGTGATGGAAGAGGAGAGTCTAAGCTGCCACCAACATATAACCTAAAACATCGTGGAAAACGGCAACCAAACGAAGAACAGGACCCGAACAAGAAAGGGGTGGAAAATATGCAAAGGCCAACTACCCAACCTGTCAGAGGAGGTAGGCAACCAAATACAAAACGGCCACCAATATACTACGGCAAAGGCTCTTACAAACGTCATAACGAATGCATGTGACAAGACATTTATCAGAACGTACGGTGGTAAATTCAGGAGACCGGTATACTGGTGGTCAGAAAGATATCGGAACTCCGGAAAAAGTGTCTGCAGAGTAAAAGGGTCATGGTGAGAATTATAGGGCTGATAGAGCAGTTCTGAAGAAAGCGATCAGTGAGGCAATAACAAAAGCATGGAATAAAATCATTAAAGAGATAGATGAAGACGTATGGGGAAAGGGATATAAGATTGTCACTGACAAGCTTAGGGACTATCCTCCAAATATTTCCGACGAGGAACAAGTACGCATCGCTAAGACACTTTTTCCGAGCCAGACCATCATCTTAGAAGCCAGAAGACCAGTAAAGGAAGCAGAAATACCTACCTTTACCAGAGAGGAGCTAAGGCAAGCCGCAGCTAGAATCAAGGACAAGAAGGCACCAGGACCAGATGGAATTCCTCCAGAAGTCAAAGCGATAGCAGCGACCATTCAGAAGTAATCTTGTGCCTAATGAATCACATACTGAAAGCCGGCACTTTGTCCGAAGAATGGAAACTAGCACAATTGGTGCTGATTGAAAAACCCCAAAAGCCTGATCAACCTCAGAAATATAGACCAATATGCCTAATAAATGTTTTAGGAAAACTTCTAGAATACCTGTTACTGGAAAGGCTCAAGAACGAGATCGAGAGAACAGGGGGTCTGTCAGACATGCAATTTGGGTTCCGTGATAAAAGATCCACGATAAACGCACTAAAGCAAATCCTAGATACAACGGATAACGTCTGGCAGACACCAAGAGGAAGAAGAGAGCGCCCTAGTAACGCTAGATGTGGAAAATGCCTTCAACATGGCACCTTGGAACGGCATCCTGGAGGAACTACGAAGAAGGGACATTGCACCGTACCTCTATAACATTATAGTGAACTACTGACATTACTGATAGGTGCAAAGGAGCACATGGCAGTGACATACGGGGTACTTCAGGGATCTGTAATCGGACCCACCCTGTGGAACATTTATTATGACGGCGTTCTGAAAACACCTGTCCCAAAAGGAATTAAATTGGTAGGCTATGCTGACGACCTGGGCATCCTAGCAAAAGCTAGAGGATCGGAAACATTGAAAGTGGTGACGAATCATGCTATACACAAGATCACCAAATGGATGCAGTCTAAAAAACTTAAAATCGCACCGCATAAAACTAAAGCAGTGCTTTTGGTGGCAGGAAGAAAGATCAAATCCATCGAGGTGACAGTGCTAGACACAAAGATACAGAGCGTGGAGGCAACAAAGTACCTCGGAGTGTATCTATACAGAAATATGACGCTAAGGACGCACATCCAAAAGACTGTTGAAAAAGCAAACAAGGCACTAAATAGCATCACTCGACTAATGTCAAAAATGAGGGGCCCAAGAGAAAATAATAGACGAATCCTGTGCTCTGTAGTTATTTCAATAGTCCTGTATGGAGCGTCTATATGGGGGAGGGCAATAGAAAAAATAACATATAAAAACATGATAGTAAAGGTCCAACAAAGAGCAGCTATACGAATCGTAAGTGCATATAGAACAACATCAACAAAAGCGCTACTTCTGCTTGCGAGAACGCCACCAATACACCTTCTAGTCAGGCAAAGAACTCAAGTGGAGACAAAAGGAAAAAAAGCTACCCCTAGAGCTAAGGAGACCTTGCTGACCAGTTGGCAAAACGAATGGGACAACCACGATGGAAAGGCTGAATGGAACAAAAGGATTGTGCAAAACATAAAGCTCTGGGTAAAAAGGAGACATGGGGAGGTGGATTTCTTTCTCACCCAGCTACTCACCGGCCATGGCTGTTTCTAGGCTTACTTCAAGCGATTTAACCTTAGCGCAACAGACGAATGCATATACTGTGGAAAGACAGACACGGCGGAACATACATTTTTTGAATGTCATAGATGGAGTACACAGAGGGAGAATGTAGAGACCAAGCTTGGACGACTACAACCAGAAAACCTCCTAGGTAAAATGTTGGACTCTACAGAAAACTGGATGGAAATCAAAAAGGTAGCGAAAGAAATACTAACCCTAAAGAAAAAAGATCTGGACACGAGAGATAGAAGACAAGACAGACAAAATATTCACTTACAAATAACGTAAACCAATTAGCAGGATAAATACCCAGCCAACACTATGACCACTTTCTTGAAGTAATGCCCCATGGCAGTTCCGAGAAGGATACTTATCTGGTCTTAGGGGGTTTTTTAGTCGGTAAAAATCCGACACTACCCTGTATACCACAGGGCGTCTTTTGAAGATTTTTCCTCCCACGCAAAAAAAACTAGGAAGGGTGTTATACCCACTCACTTTAAACCTACCTACCTACTCCACTAGGGTGTCCGCACACGCTTACGGACCCAAGTTATCTGGGTGCTAAGGTAAATGGTAACACTATACACTTTCCCTTTAAAGGACCCGTGAAGTTCTAGATGAGTTAGTCTGTTTTCCTTCCTTCTTTTTTTTCTCCTCCGTTATCATAACGTTTGAAAATAATTAATACGGCACATTCGAGAATAAAGTACTCCAGAAGTACCTCTTTAGTCGGATCTCCGGGTAAGAAGTGCTGATCGGGCCTTACGGGCTTTTCCAGCTTGAAGGGCTAGACAGGATGTTTAGACCTGCCTCCATTCCGGTTTATCTGTATAGTTCTTGTATCCTCTAAAATCCTTAACAGCCAAGCTAATACAAATATATAGGATAATCATCACCTGGTAATTAGAACCAATTAAACGATTGGCCTCTGTGGCCAGGTGAAACTTTCGAGCCGCGGGCCTGTCGGCAAAGGCGGGCGAAACCAAATTTTATGACAACGGGCCTGAGCCAGGGGCTGTAAAAGTCAGGCCGTGCGGAGCTTTTCTACGCATACAATATTAATATCTTAATTTTGTAGTAACTCACATTAACAAAATTTTACACAAGACACATTACAATGCGCGCTTCTATTAAAGGTGTGCGACATTTCTTAGAAATCCCGAAAATAAAGGTTTTTATAGTTTTACTTAGGTTACGAGGTTCTGACAGTTTATAGTAATACATGACTTTTTGCCATTGATGCAAAAATATTAATTATTTTCTTGTGGGTTAGGACCTATCAGAACCAGGATATATATACATTTAAGTATTATTGATTACATGGTTACCTATATTAATAAATAAAGATGTTATAAACACGGGTTTTGGGATTATATCGGGGGTTCTGAGCTGGTGCCTATAATGTAAAGACGGAACTGAGTACTTACCCCATAGCAAGAAAGTCAAAATTTATGCTAGGTTATATAAATACAGCATAACAGCCTGTGTACCTGTAAGTTTGAATTTAAATGAATTATGTACTTGTTTTATTATTTAAAAAACACGGTATCAATGGCTATTGCAGTGCTTAAACATTGCTTCTGGTTAAAATAAAACTAGTTTTTGCAATAATATTTTTCCAGTGAAGCTAAATTACTAAAACCATTAAAACTGTTACAACAAACAAACACAAGTCAAGAAACCAAAACGAATTTAACGTTTGAAGATTACTTTAAAAAATATTGATCTATTGAAAATCCCAGACCTTTAAACTTAGACCCCAACAACTACCCCATTTCTCTCCGAAATGCGTATATTATTTAGGCTTAACTATGAACAAGTATTTAATAAAGAACACTGTAAAAAGGCATTGTTAAGTTAGATGTACATGTAATTTAAAATTAGGGAATTATGTTTTGTAAGTAAATAAGCTCCTCGTGAGATCAGCAGTTGTGTATGGGATCACACGTTAAACTTTTTAAGTCTCGTCCGAATGACAGGCGCTAATGAAGGTAGAAGTTATTTGTGTAACGTGCGTGGTGGCACTACCATGTTGCCTAGAAAATGCCGTAAGATGTAATATCTGTATGTTTGGTAATTTCGATATCGTTGACGGCATGTAGAATAAAATGGGTTAAACACGCAAGGTAATGTAGACATTTTTTTCGTAGGACGTTAAACTAATTTTGGATTGAGAAACCAAAAATTCTGGTCAGCTAAATGTTTCAAAAACACAATCTTGTTCGCTCTCACAAAAACTCTACCAATATTCATCCTTTACCTATGAGCGGTCAAGCTCTGCAAAACAGTAAATCATGTAACCTTATAGGCGCTACCTTTAAGAATGACTTTACTTGGTACACGCATATTAAATCCATAGCCACAGCAGTGACACAAAGTGCCAGTTTTATGGATCCCTTTACAGTTTATTTAAAGATGCCCCCAACTTCCAACTTCGTTGGTTTCGTCAACCCTGGACTGTAAAACCTGCTGCCTGCAGAAGTTTTTCTTCTCGTTCAAACCTACGAATCCTTAAATGTTAATAACCTTAAACATTCACGTTAGTGCTTACGATTTAAGCCTTTGTAAACTGTTCCAAGAAAAGAAATCTAAAATCATAGTCGTGGGCTGTACTAAAGTTTTAACATTTTTACTTTGAAACTAAAATAAAATTAACCACGGTGCATATTAATAAAAATTGGATGTTTTTCTATACAAACGAACGAATATGAGTGGCCAGTTTAGCAGAGGTTATATATCAAAATTATTTTTTTAATACGTATAACCTTAGAATTAAGATAATTTATATTTATTAAGTGCTTAAGTATCACGGAATTGAGCCACTTTTTTGATAATACGCGATAGACTAGTATCATGAGTAACCCAATTTAAGTGACAATTTTCTATGTAAAGCACAATAGACTTTTTATACACCTTACAAAGTGCATCTAATATATACGAATATATACTCTTCAAACGTCTTTTTAAAAACTTAGATTACGATAATAAAACTATGCAATTTTAACGATTTTTTATACTATAAAATAAGCATTTTTATTAAACTACAACAAACTTTTACTTAAAAACTAAGTTTATAAATCAATAGATTTAGCAGCGTTCATTTGCGCATATGTTGAACCCATCCTTAAACTTATGCTACTTATATTTTTGCGTTTTAATAATTTATCCAAAATTTAAAAAAAGTTTACCAATATGAAGCAATGTATTAAGGTTTTTGTGTTCATTTTAAAATCTAAACACTGCAAATTAGGCGCGTAAAAACATCTGACTTTTCACCCACCGAGACTTTAAAATTCCTTTCCGACTTCTAATTTACAAAGATAAAATTGCTGTTTCCGTTTGATAACCTCATATTGCGCTTTAATAGGCTCACTAAGTTTCTGTTAAACAATTTTTGTCTGTTTACACAATTGTTACCTATTTAATTCTTCATTCTTATTTGAAAATGCTTATTTTATGTTTATTGGAGGAAGCAACCGTTTAGGGTAAAAATTAAACTTTAACTACCTACATTGTAGAATAATATATATATATATATATATATATATATATATATATATATATATATATATATATATATATATATATATATATATATATATATATATATATATATATATATATATATATATATATATATATATATATATATATATATATATATATATATTAATTATTTATTATAATATATATATATATATATATATATATATATAATGTGGAAAAATAGGAATAAAAATTCCCTACTGTCTTTGTATACGAAAAAACGTAACTCCGTTTTAATTACCCACCCGGTAAAACCCGATGTCGACTCTGCTGAATGTGAGAGTACGCCATCGAAAGTAAGATTTTATATCTTACTGCAAGGCAACGATGTTTGTTTTTTAAGTAGACATTTGGGTCCTCTTTTTGTTCGCTAAACATTCGTTACAGCCCTTTGATAAGTTCCTGTAAGGCGGGAAACGCGTCTAGGGAGAGAGTGTCATAGTGAACAGCAAAGAAAACAGGTTGTCTGCTTTTAACTGTCTTAAAACGGAGTTACGTTTTTTCGTATACACCAAGACAGTAGGGAATTTTTATTCCTATTTTTCCATATATATATATATATATATATATATATATATATATATATATATATATATATATATATATATATATACATATATATATGTTTTGTTGCAGATTCTCACGAGTAAAGTATGTTAACGTTTTTCTTTCGGCAATAATAGCGATGTTGCGGAATGTTGTATTGTTGTCCTGAAAAGGACAGATTGTTTGCTGACGTTTCGGCAAAATCCATTTGCCATTGTCGAAGCTTAAAAGCTACAGTAGCTTTTTTATATATATATATATATATATATATATATATATATATATATATATATATATATATATATATATATATATATATATATATATATATTTTTTTCAACAAAAATGATATAAAAGCATTAAAGAAATAAAAAAATTCGTTATAATTTGGGTGCCTAAAAATTGCGCCATTATTGGTGTCAAGAAGTATAAAAAGCGTAACGTACTGAAGGACTTAAAAATATAAAATAGGTACATCTAAATTTAAAAACATATTTAAAACTTTTATGTCAGCTTAAATGTGATAATTTATGAGGTTTGTATTATATGGATTTGGATTTAAACCTAATTTTAAAATATTAATAAAAACCATCGAGTAGCTTTTTGATCTTCATCAGTTTGGAAAAAATTATATAGAACCAGTAAATAATGGCACAATTTTTGGGCACCTACATTATAATAAGTTTTGGGTTTAATTTTTGTAATGTTTTATGGCATTTTTGTGAAAAAACCAATATGTAGTAATTTCTCCGTTTTCCTTTTGCCGTATACAAAATTGTATACATACATACATACATAAAAATAATATATATATATATATATATATATATATATATATATATATATATATATATATATATATATATATATATATATATATATATATATATATATATATATATATATATATATATATATATATATATATATATTTTATATAATATATTAAATCATCATCATCATCATTCGCAGCTTTATTCAACCATTTTCAATTATGGTGTAGCCTCCCTTACATATCCATATAACTGTCTCTCAGCTGGGCCCATTGTTCTCTATTGTTGGCTATACGGGCCCAATTTGTTCCTGCGAGTTTCCTTATGTCATGGTCCCATCTCAAGTGTGGTCTTCTTCTAGGTCTTTTAATACCTTGTGGGTACCATGTTGTACTTTTGGTGGTCCATCTATCATCTGTTCTTCTTGACAGGTGTCCTGCCCCCTGCCATTTAAGAGGTTTTATTCTGTGGATCACATCTATCACCTGGATTCTTTGTCGTATCCACTCTATTTTTTTGCGGTCTCTCTTCGTTATTCCCAGCATATTGCGTTTCATTGATCGTTGTGCTACCTGGAGTTTCCTTGCAATATCTGTTTTAAGTGTCCAGGTCTCACATGCATAGGTCATAACTGGTAGTATACACTGGTCAAATGCTTTCTTTTTTAGGAGGAGTGGCATTCTGGATTTAAATATAACTGAATTTCTTCCGTATGCACTCCATGCTAACTTGATTCTTCGGTTGATTTCTGGTAGTAGGGATCCTGATCTATCTATTAGGTGGCCCAGGTATATGTATTCTTCTACTATTTCCAGATTTGTGTTATTAATTAGAATATCTTGCTCGTCTGCCAGTTCGTTGTACATTATTTTAGTTTTTGCTAGATTCATTTTGAGACCTACTTCGTTACTAGCCGCATTCAGTTCATTTATTTGTTGTTGTAGTTCTGCAGGAGTATTGGCAATTAGAACTATGTCGTCTGCGAATCTTAGATGACTAAGGTATTCTCCATCTATTTGCAGGCCTGCAGTGCTGCTGTGAACAGCTTTGGAGATATTGCGTCTCCTTGTCGTACTCCTTTGGTAGTGGGAAATTCAGGAGTTAGTTCCTTGTATATTACAACCCTGGCTTTAGCTCCTTGATATATATTTGCAAGAGTTTCTATATAAGGTTTGTCGATCCCCTGAGTTGTTAAGGCTTCTATTATTGCTTTGGGATAAATCGAGTCGAAGGCTTTCTCGAAATTTATGAACGCTAGAGCTAGTTGTAGTTCATATTCTTTGGTTGGGCTGATGATTTCCGTGTGTATATGGTCAATGGTGCTGAAGCCACTTCTAAATCCCGCCTGTTCTCGTGGTTGTGCAGCATCTAATATGTTATGCATTCTATTGTTTAGGATCTTTGTGAATATCTTGTATATTACTGGTAGTAGACTTATTGGTCTGTAATTTTTGATGTCCTCTTTGCTGCCTTTTTTGTGAATTAGTATTATGTTGGCGCAATTCCAGATTTATGGTATGTGTCTTGTTTGTAGGCAACTGGTGTAAATTTTTGCTAGTATTTTCCAAGTCTTTTTATCAGCATATTTAATCAGTTCAGATGTTATTCCTGCTGCTTTTCCATTTTTCATACCTTTGAGCGCATTTTCTACTTCTTCCACGAGAATTCTGGGACGTCGTCTTGCAGTTGGGGTAATCTTTTTTGTTCATATGTCTCCGGGGCTTTATATAGGTCACTGTTGAATTGGGTTACCAGGCTTATTATGTCTTCTTTGTTTGTTATTCGGACATTGTTGTTTGTTAGAGCGATAATTTGCTTCTTTCCAATAATGAGGGCTTTCTTGTCGTTCTTGTAGCTTTTCCTGTTTTCAATTGCAGTTTGTACAAGTTTTTCGTTATAGTTTTTAATGTCTTCTGCAATTTTCTTCCTTATTGTTTTACATATTTCGGTGTATTCTACTCTATGTATGTAACCACGTATTTTCATTTGTCGTCTTTTTTTTAGGAGTGTTTTAGTGTCGTTTGAAAGTTTCTTAGGTCGGTTTTGTTGGCTTCGACCTCCTACCTCTTTGGCGCAGCTTATTACCGTTTCTATTAGCTGTTGTGAGTGTACTTCTTGATCGTGAAGCTTGTTGTTTAATAGATTTTCGTACTGACTGGAGTTTTCTTTTAGATTATCAGTATCTATTCCTATGGTTGTTGGTTGTCTGACTAATTTTAGCCTTTCTAATGGTGTGTCCAATACTACTTTCGCTCTAATTAATCTATGGTCACTACCAGTTTGAAACTTGTTAAGAACGCTTACATCCTTTATAGTGTTCCGCCTGTTAGTCAGGGTAAAATCTATTTCATTTTTCGTTTCTCCATTAGGTGCTTGCATGTTCATTTCCTATTTTTGTTCTTTTTAAAAAATGCAATAAATAGGTTCTGGTGATGCGCGTATTGTACAAGTCTTTCCCCTCTATCATTCCGTTCCCCAATTCCAAAGTTCCCTAGAAATTGTTCTTGCCTGTGTTGTTTCCCTATCTTAGCATTAAAGTCTCCTATTAAGTATTTAAAGTGGCAGTTGCTGTCTAGATACATTTTAACAAGTTAACAATATAAACGTAATTTTTTTTCTAAATTAATGCTAAATTACTTATTATAATAAAAATCATAGAATAATGACCCTAAATTATTTGTTCTACGTGACCTCCATTCATTTGTATACACATACGAGCCATCTTTATTAAAGAAAATCTAAGGCTTTGAAAAATATTTGGTTTCAACTTGAAATGCTCTCCAGCTGCAATGATTCTTTCTCTTAAATGATCCTCGTTTAAAATCGGAACCATATACACAAAGTCTTTCATACATCCCCAGACTGAAAAATCCAAAGGTGTAAGGTCGGGCGAACGGGGTGGCCACGAAATAGGAGCATCTCGACCCCGACCAATCCAGCGATTAGGAAATACTTGATGTAAATAGTTCCTAACATTTATAGCAAAATGAGCCGGAGCACCGTCGAGTTGAAACCAAAGATTTTGTCTTAAATTTAGAGGCAAATCATCAAGCAAATCGGGCAGTATTTCTTGTAGAAACAACAGAAATGAATTACCAGTCAAATTACCTGGTAAAATGACAGGCCCTAAAAAAAGTTATCCACCTGCCCACACATTGACTTTAAAATTTACTTGATGATGTGTCTCAACTATGGCCCTAGGATTCTCTTCAGCCCATATGTGTGCGTTATGGATATTTGTCATGTCGTTTCTCGTGAACGTGGCTTCGTCAGTAAACAGAATCGCTCTTATAAAATCCACATTTCTGTTATTCATTTCACATAACCATCTACAAAAAACAAGTCTTGCCTCGGGATCGTCGGGTAAAAGACCCTGTACTTTTTGAAGATGAAATGGGTAAAGTTGTTGACTCCGTAAAATATTATGTGTCTCGGTTTTCCCAATATCTATCACCCGTTCAGCCAAAACCCTAGTACTAATGTTTGGTGATTCTTCGACAATTCTTAAAATTTCTTCTTCTTGCCCTGGTTGAACAGCACGAGGTCGGCCGCAATAACCCTTCCGTCTTTCGCTGAAACTTCCAGTCTCCCTTAGGCGGTTAATCAAATTTAAAAAATATTTTCTTTTGGGATGAAATCGGTTTGGGAATGTCTGAGCATAGCGCCTAGCGGCTAAACTAGCATTGGAGTCATATTTTCCTAGTTGAGAATCGACAGGTATTTACTGTTTACAATAATATTTAAAACTTACCAAACATCAAAACCATATCCGCCATTTCGGGAAAGGGTACATTTCTTGGTCTATGAGCCATTATGGTTTTATAAGTTGTAAGAAAACACCAAATACAAATATGTAATTAAAAAATGTAGATTTATTTTAGGAGTAATTGAGAAGCTTGTTAAGAGCGTCAGAAGCGTTTAAATTTGTCACTTTGACAGTACGTAAAAAGTTACTGGTGCCCGAGGTCAGCCAATTTGTTTAGAAAGAATTATCTAGATTTTAAAATTAAGATATCTAATAAACGGATTCTTAGGCCGACATTTACTAAGAATACTTTATTAAACAGGGGTACAAGTTTTGGTATTTTTAACACATGCAATATACCGCAGGTGGCGCCCTCTGCAAGGTATAGCGAATCCGTGAACGGATTTCAATTTCTCGTTCCAAAAAACCCCCTCACACCAAATTTTAATTTAATATCTTATGAAACACACGACTTACTTCAAAAAAAAAATTTATATTTCTCATTTTGACGCCCTGTATATTACTATACATACATACTTTTTTTTTAAAAAAAAAAATATATATATATATATATATATATATATATATATATATATATATATATATATATATATATATATATATATATATATATATATATATATATATATATATATATATATTTATTATATATACCCTATAGTAGCAACATTAAAAGCGTGGACAAATTTAAATTTCTCGTCTCAGAAAACTCCCAGATCTCAAATTTTGTACCGCCAGGTCATTTGGTTAAAGAATTATTAAGAAAAAACGAAAGCAAAATTAAAAGTTTAACACCCTGTATCTTTGTTATTATTAACTTTCGGATAAGGCAAGTTTACGTAAATTGCATTATTTTGACCTAAGGAATCTGCTGTTGCATTCATTTAGTCGTATACCAGTGAGCAAGTTTGGCTCCCGGAATTTTTAAGTTTTTTTGTTTGTTAAAACGTGATAAATAATACGTTTTTGGTATCATTGGTTCCGTGTGAATTTCTTCTATTACAGTGTGATAATGTATTAGTAATAAAGGTGAAAATCTTCTAGAAAACTGCGAAAAACTAAAGGATAAACAAATAAAGTGGCAAAAAAACGCATTCC
>JAHBCN010019628.1:0-15750 GCA_019359885.1 Listronotus oregonensis
GGTTTTCCCCCAAAAAGATACTGGGGTAAAGTACGGGTTTTAAATTTTTTAATAATTTAAATACCCTGGTTTTTTTCTAGATTTTTTAAATAATTTTTGTTTTTGTTATATTTATGGTTTTTTTTAAACCCCCCTTTGGGCCCTTTTTAAAGGCAACACCTTCAACTATATTGCCATCATTAATAAAAAAAAAAAATTTATTTTTATTTTTAAGATTTTATTTTATAAAAAAAAAAAAAAGAATCGTTTTATTTTTATTATAATATTCAATTTTTTATTTTTATATTTTTCAACCTCAATTGGGTTTTTTGATATTTTTTAAAAAACCAAAAATTATACTGATCTTCTTTTTTTATTACCAAAATTTGACATATGCAAAAATTTTAAGGATTTTTAAAGGCTTTGGCAAAAGAAAATAGGCAAAAAATATGCTGTTTTTGGGGTTTTTTTTTTTTCCCTAAATTGGGAAAAAACATTTATTATAAAATGCAACTAAAAAATTATTTTGAAAAAAAATGTCTTTTTTTTGGCAAATTTTTGGGATTCGAAGAAATTATTCCTATTCACTTAATATAAATATGATTAAAAAACCCAAAATTTAAAAAGGGGGGGGTTTTAAAAAAAAACCTTAACACATCAGTCCTAAAAGGGGAAACCCCCTTTTTTTGGAAAAAATACAATTCCTATTCTCTTTATTAACTGAAAAAAATTTTGGGATTTTTTTAAAAAGTTATAACTTAAAAAATTTTTGGTTTATATATTTTATTAATGCCTTGTTTTCCCCCTTTGATTTTCACTGAAATCTATTTTGATCGATCGGGAATGTTCAGAGGGTGCTAATATCCACTGCACCTGACCCGTACCCCCTTTTTGTGCCTCCTTTTGAAGGGGGGGGAGATTCCTGCTCCCCAAAACCCTATTGATTTAAAATAGTTGACGACGTTTTTATGGGGTTTTCCCCTAATTTGGCCAGTAATGGCCAATTCGTCCCCAGCAGGGAGTTCCGTTCAAAGGAGGGGGGGAAATCGCAAAGAATGTTTCCGCGGTCTCATCTTCTTGTTCACAGCCTCTACATAATTCCGGTTGTTGACCCATTTTAAATAGATGCCCTTTAGCCCGGTGGCCAAGAACGGTTAGTATTGGGGGTTCCTTCGGGACATCAAAAGGGTTTTTTTTTTTTGTTTTGACTTGTCTGGATAGCTCGCATTATTTCGAAAATTGCAGTTTGGTTCATCCCATTTTCCTTTAAACAGTCATGGGAGTATTATTTAATGATTTTTTAACCTTTTTTTGTCATTCCAGTGATGGGGAGGGACCAATTTTTTTCCCCGTCCCGCAGCCGCCTTGGCCAGCGAGTCGCGGTATGATTCCCTTTTAGATTAGTCAGGGTTTGATGACTTTCTAGAAAAAGCCCCGAAGAATTTGTGGTTTTTTTTCAGGGCTAGAAATTTTTTTTGCCCTGTCTGTATAAATACAGATCGAAAGGTTTCATTTTGGGGTTTTTTTTAAATTTTCGTAAGCCGCTTAGTTATGGCTGTCAGTTGGGATTAAGCACGCGGGGCGGCGCCCATTGCCACCCGATTTTCGGGTTTTTAGGGTTGTTGAGTATATACAGCCTGTCCCCACCTTGGCTTGGGAGCCGTCAGTGTACAGGCTAAGGGTTTCCCTTTTAGACCCCCTTTTTTGGTTTTGTTCCTCTTTTTTGGGTTTTTTGGGGGTTTTTTTGGGGAAACAAACCTTGCGAACTGAGTCCGCTCTTGCCTGTAGAATTGGAAACCCCTTAAACCCCCCCCGGGGTGGTCCATTGGACCCAGTGAAAAATTTTGTGTCAGACCGACCATGCGAAGGCGTGTTGAGTCATCAAAGCCGTTTCCCCTTACAAATATATAAAGGGGGGGGGAGATTCAATATCACCTCCATAGCTTAGTCAGTGTAGTCCTTATAGCACCTGTGATGTTTAAACATGCTTTTCTTTGAATTTTGATCTAGAGTTTTTCCGTGATCTGTTCTGTTTTGGCCCCCCACACTATGGAACCGTAAGTTACCAGGGGTTTTTTTTATGGCCTTTAGACCCAAGGGGGACCTTGGGAGAGAATACCCAAGTCTTTCCTATGGTTCTACGGCATTGATCAAAAGCAAATATGCTTTCTTTATTCTTTTTCCCCCCAAATGAGAATTCCACGTTAGCTCACTGTCACAGGTAATACCAAGGATTTGACCCTGTTGAGAAGCTCAGTTCCGTATTAAAAAAAAAGGATGCCTGGGGTTCCCAGCTTTTTCTTTGTAAACAGAACCATTTATGTTTTCTTGGGTTTTTCAGATGAGGTGTTTTAACGCCACTGTTCCCCAATTTTTTTAAAGGGGATGAAATTTATCGAATTACATTCGGGGAAATTTCCCTAGCAAAATAACCACGTCATCCGCGTATGCTATCGGAAGGGTTTTTTTGTTAAGGCGCCAAAAAAGGGTGTCTAGAACCATGTTCCATAGTAAGGGGGAGAGTACTCCCCCCTGGGACGCCTTTTGTTACCTTTTCCCCCCCCTTAACATCCTCAGCCTTTATTTCTATTACTCGTTTAAAAGCATATTCAATTTTCCATCCATTTACTGTTGGGGGGGTTTAAGTCAGCAAGTGGTCGATATTTTGGAAAAGGGCGTTTTGTCAAACGCCCCCCCCATGTCTAGAATACACCAAGGCGGACTCCTTGTAGTCCATTGACCTTTTTGATTTTATTTGAGACTGCGTATAGGGGGTCTCGTTGATCTGCCTGTAGTGTATGCATGGTTTTGGGGGTAAGGGTTTAATGATAATCACTAATCCTGATATATCTTTCCATAGTCGCTCCATGGTTTTCATGGGAAATGATGTAAGGCTGAATGGTCTAAATGATTTAGGGATACTGTAGTCAGCCCTTCCCCGGTTTTTTGGGAAGAAACCCGTCTTCTCTCCAGGCCTTCGGGATGTATCTTGGGCCGTGATGCCGAAAATCCCTACAGGGCGGGTAGACCTCCATTCCCCACTGAAGTAGGGGTGGGTATCCCCCCCCCGGGGGGGTGATTTGAAGGGGAGAAGAAAATGATGGGGCCCCAAAGAGCCTTGTCCTCATCAATAATTTTTTAGGCAATTTGGCTTTGTTTGTGGGTATCACCCCTCATCCACGTCCCATTGTTCTGTGTCTGTTTATTTTTGATGGTGGAACCCGGGAAAAGTGTAAAACAACCAGACAGTTGATGCTTTTACGGTTGGTTTTTTAGGAACCATCCTCTTTTTTAATTTTCCTATACATTGATATGGGTCTTTATTGGGTTTTTGAAGCCTAGCTTATGAAAAACCTTTTTTCCCCCACAGTAGGATGTCCAGGCCGCCTTTGTTTTTGTCTTATGACTTTTTTTTTTTCTTTGGGGGAGGGGTCTGTACAGTTCCCCCTCCCCATCGAGTTTGGGGTTTTTTTTGCCTTGTTAAAAAACTTTCCCGGCTTCCTTTTAGGGATCTAGTTCTTGGCAACCCCCAAAAGGGGGGGCACCACGTTCGACCAACCTCATGGGGGAAGGGGGGCCCTTTTTAGGGGCCCTTTTGCATTGGTTTTGGGTTGTATTGGAGTACATTTAAATCGTTTGTGTTTTGGGGGTTTTAGTTTTAATACCGAGTTCCTCTTTCCAACAGCTCGTGGTATTTTACCTTATCTGTCTTTCGAGGATCCCCGGGGGAGTGTAGATGGTTACAGAAAAGTTTATTTCATACGTTAACCAGCGGTGGTCTGACATTGAAACTTCGTCAGATACCTGCCAGTTTTGTATTATACTTGTGGTGCTAAGAGTGATATCTATTCTAGTTTGACAGTGCAGTTCACAAAAGTGGGCTCGGTGCCTTGATTTATAATACTTAGATTATGTGTTATGATAAAGTCGTAAAGTGACTTACCTCTAGTGTTTATGTCCTTACTGCCCCAGCTAATATGGTGTGAGTTAGAGTCACAGCCCATAACAAGCTCCAAACTGTGTTTGCGGCAGTATTCTACCAGATCCTCCATTTCTTTCCCAGGTGGTGGTGTGACTGCATCTGAGGGGAGGTATACTGAAGCCAGGACAATGGTTTTTTTTTTGGCCATTCGTAACATATTCCATCCTGATTGCAGTGACGTCTGAGGTGGAAAGATGTATAAGCGGATGACTCGGAATGACCTAGGAATGTAAATGGTTGTCCTAGGTCGACTATTGCTTGGAAAGCTAATAATTTTACCCATTAGTTTGCCTAAGCCTAATATCTTGGTTTGATTTCTCCAGGGTTCCTGAATCAGTGTATGTATCCTGCAGCCCATCAAGGCGTTGGCATAATGTTGCCGTTGCTGCCCTGCTGTGCTGCAAGTTACACTGTATAAATCTTACCTATTTAGTAACTGCTGCCTTGTTAGCCATGACGGTGTAGGTAGCAGTTCTTTAGTTTTGCTCAGTTGGAGTGAGCGTAGTGCAAGGAAGTTTAAAGGTGTATGGAAGCCCAGTGCTATGGCCCATTCGATCAAAAAATGTCCAGCCCAGTATGAAAATAACTGTCAGAGTTGGCCCTGCCGATTCTGCGCACTAACAAAATTTCACGAAATAATTTAAGTTGCCGTGTTGCCACTTACACACTGATAAATCAGTGTGAAGTTAGCCAAACATTATAATTTTATGAGAGCCGGATTACCGTTTTTTGGATTGATAAAAACCTTCTTATTTTAGTGATTAGTGTTTATTAAATTGTGACTTTAATTTTGTGTTTATTGTTTGTTACTTATAATATCGTAACAAAATGACTAGAGGTTGTATGGTTTTGTCTTGCAAATCCAAGGGTAACATACCCGTCTTTTTAAGTTTAGGTAAGTATTTTTTATATTTAAATTAGGTGCTTCTTATAAGACATAACGTTAGGTAACCAAATAAATAATAATATATCAATTATAAATTATAGAAAATGAAAATTTCATAGGAAATATTAGTGAGAAAAGTAAGGCAATCTTAACTATCTTTTAGATGATTTCCACAATGTTTGTGTATTTCTGTGGATTATTAAAAAGAAATAAGGTTTACATTTAGGTATGTCTTTATTTCATTTAATAATTTAGTACTTTCTTTTTAAAAGGGTCAAAATTATTGATTACTGGGGAGACCAGACAAATTTTAATATATACAGGTCCCTCTAATTGCATGAAAGGAAGTACAATTTTGGTCATTAGGGCTGATTACAAAAACTAAAAAATTTCGGCAATGTTTCGTTTTCGAGATATTCATAATCAAAATTGAAAATCAAACTAACCTATTTACACTATTCCTCCTTCTTTTGCAAAAAATTCTTGATTTTTACATAAATTGGCACACAATATTTCACAAACACCTTTTAAAAACTTTTTTATGTTTATTTTACACCTTTTTTACACTTTTATTTTTTAAGCAAGTATGGTTGCTGCCTTTGAACTTAAAAGTTCGCAATTTAATGGAAAAAAGATGTAAAATAAATAAAAATACAAGGTTTTAAAAGGTGTTTATAAAATATCGTGTGCCACTTTAGAGTAAAAATCAAGAATTGTGTACAGAAAGAAGGGAGAATATAGTGAAAATGAGGTTAGTTTAATTTTCAACTTTGATGATGAAGATCTCGGAAACGAAACGTTGCCGAAAAGATATTTTTTCAGATTTGTAATCAGCGCCCCAAAAAACCCCTGTATACCAAATTTGATCAAAATCGGAGAGGAGGCAACTTTCGAGACAATACCATTTGTTTAAAAAAAAAAATTTGATTTTTGGTTTCTTAATCTTGCATTATCAAATTTTTAAGCTCGACATACCGTACACACATAATATTTAACGGATACTGTTACAATGGATACTCAGGTACCAAAGGTTACTAAACATTTTTAACCACTGCTATTCTGTCTCATGAATGTTTGTTATTAGTGAAAAGCATATGCCTACAAAGCAGTTATAAAAATTTTCACTTTTTAATGTACAACCAGAATCTTAGGATTAGATTAAACTTATTTACACTATTTCGTCCTTCTTTATCACAAAATTGGTGATAAGTACATAATACTATCATACAATGTTTGAAATTTATTTTAAAAAATCGTGTTTTTATTTATTTACAAAGATTTTTGGTAAAAATACAAAACTTCCAAAAATATCGACCATTTAAATAGAAGGCAGTAAAGTAGCGCCATCTATTCTTTCCATATTATATCAGATGATATAAAATCTAATATTACACAATAATTTTAAATATTCTATAGTAGTATCCTTTAATAACCAACAATTTTGTGCAAAAAAAAAAAAAAACAGTGAATGTTGGAATTTGACATTTGATGATGTCAATTTTATAGATAGTAACAAAGAATTATGGAAATCCGGCCCTGACTTACTATTCATTCGCAAATTCCGCGGGGCCCAAACCCCCCCTATTCCCGCTGCCCTGCACGCCTGGACAATTTTGTTCTACAGTATTGGGCTTCCATACACCTTTAAATTTCCTTGGCGTAGTGTCACTGGAGGCCGACGTGCTCGACCCAGAGTCTGAGTCACCTTGGGTTGGTGCTCGACGTTCCCCCTAGAACCACTATCGTACGCGACAGATTGCGGCTCGACAGCAGTCCTCTGAGGTTCGTCGTCGACCACCATCTCCTCAGCGGTCGTTGGGGGGGGAGTGGCGGCAGTGGCGGAGTGGCGGCAGTGGTGGCATCGCCGACCTGCACTGCTGCAGAGGTCTCGCCGCCACCAGCAGTCCCCGCCGCGCCTCCATTCGGGCTCTCAAAGTCAAAGAGGTGAACGCGTAGCTCAACCTCATTGACCTATTTTTGAGTAGCCTTATATCCTCGTCTCCTATGCCGAAGACGAAGAGGTGTCCTTCTGGGGCCGTCTTTGCCTCATGGTGAAAGATGCACCATTTGGCTACTTTGAGGTCTGGATTCTGACCTTCAAGTCGACGTAAGATCGTCTCTTTATTTCCATTGTCCCCAGCAGATTCTCCTGGTACCCAGAGAGAAGTCTTGGTAAGCTTTGGGAGTTGATTTATTCCCACGACGGCAAGTGAAGCATTACTCCATGGTACTAGGCGGGCAACGGTGTGCTTCAGCCACGTTAGGGATATATCATCATCGCAAACGACTCTGATAATCTCCCCGAGTAGGTCCACGAGCGAATAGTGGGAGGTTTGGTTTTGCTAGATGAGGCGGACATGATTTTTTTGTCCAGCTCTCCCATAAGCATTTTTTGACAACCGGCTCCTTATCGGCGGTGATTTTGCCATAAGGGTTGTCTTTTCTATGATCGCTACCCTGAGGTGGCTGGTAGCCGCCTCACTGTAGCTGCTTTTAGGTCGGCAAGGTGCGACTTCTTGTCGCGGCCTTTTTGGTCCCTTATAGGAGTTACCTCCGTGGACGAACCCGAACGGTGTCTTTTTTTGTCTGTGGGTATGACGCGTTCCGTGCCTCTTTTGGAGGAAGAATCAGCATCGCTGCCCTTAGACATTAGTTTTAAAGTGGAAGGTTGTGATGAACCGGCGGCTGCTGGAGTAACCTTTTCCCGTTCTACACGCACCTTCCTCCTTCTTTTTGCTTCAGCACCGCAGATGCGTTTACCGCGGCGGTGCTTGGTTGTTTGAGGTGAGCGTTGCCGTCCATCCTCAGATTTGTTGTCATCATTTTCATTTTTTTTTTCTTTCTTTTCCATGGCTGTCCCACGAGTAGCTAGGGAAGTAACCCGTCACTCCTGGCAGAGCCCGTCATGCCAGGAGAAGGCTAACTTTAAACTGGGTTTCGCCCGGTTCCCAGAGTTCGCATAATAACGATTGAGCTCCCCCTCAATCATGCAGCCCTCGACTTATGCTGTTTTACCTTGGCTTGGGGAGTTGGACCGCGACGACGAGTTTCGCAAAGGCTTTGGAGGTGTTTTATTCCCTCGCACCCTACTTATGCCCGTCATTAACCAAGTCCTCCAGAGAAGACCTGGCCGTTCTCCTATCCGCCACCTGGAGACGCGTCCGGCAGGTGCTCAGCCCCCGCAGAAGTGACTGCGGTGCCGGAAGAAATCTACTTAAAATCAAACAATGTTTGTGTTTCAGATTTTCTATTTATGTGTACCTAAAAATACAGTTAGAGGTACTCTGTATAACTCCATTTAGTCATATATCTTTTAATTATTATACATAAAATTAAATTAACTTTAACGTTGAAAACAACTTCCCAGTATCCTTTATCTAATTTTATTAAAATTACAACTACAATAATTCACATCGCCTTCTACAATATCCCACTAAGTTTACTGGCTGTGATCCAACAAGTTATCCAAGTAGGCTTGTGGCACGTTTAGTAAGCAACGTACAGCTCACAAATTAAATGTCATTAAAGTTTAAAATTGTAACAAACTAAACATTAAGCTTGACATTAAACATTTAAATTTGTACTTAAAAAAATTAAAATATGAAGAAAAACCCAGTTAAGCTGGCATAATTTTTTTTTACTAACTGAAAAAGAACACATACAGGGTGCTTAGGCATTATATATATATATATATATATATATATATATATATATATATATATATATATATATATATATATATATATATATATATATATATATATATATAAGAAAAAATCTGAAACCAGAGTAGTGGAAATGCAGTCAATTGAAAGGCCACTTTAAGTAATTAACTCTTTATTGAAAAAGTCGAGCTTTCGGAAAAACTTTTTCCCATCATCAGGACAATCTAAAAATAAAAGAAAATGATTCTTGTTAGAGAAACCAACAAAAATAATTCTCTCTTTTACAAAGTTCTTACCATATGTGAGTTGAAAACATGAAACAGGTTAATAGCAATGAAGAACAAAACTTCATTCACATTCCTCTTTAAACTACATTGACTTTAACTTATTTTTAGCACGTGGATCGTTGCCACCGTGTTACTAACAAGACTTTTACGGAGTGAAAGAAATATAATAAAAAGCAAAAGAATTTATAGTTAAAAACTTACAAAAAACAAGTATGGTTTAAAAACTTAACGACCAATGAGCGCTGTCAGTTGAACAAGAAGTAAGAATTTTGATATAATGATTTTAAAAACTTTGGATTTTCCATTTTTAAGATTTGGACCTCACAGGCCGCATCTTGCATAACTGACAGAGCCATCTGTCGTGGTGCCTAGGTAATTATTTATACACTGCTCACAATTAAGGAATTATTTATACACTGCTCACAAGAGTTTGCAGATACATTATTGTATTTTAAAAAATGAATACCATTTACAAAGGTTTAAAATTAATAGAATGTAATATGTATGTACCTACAAAATGCAAAATTCAGATGCTTATTATTGAATCTAACGAAATATTGTTGTTGTTTTTGGTACGAGAGAATATAATTATAAATGGAGCTAAGATTTTGGATATCACTCCTTTTATTCATAGATTTTGGTTGTAAGTAAATATGTACCATTTCTAGGAAAGTTCTCTTGTACCAATTGTCAGCTCTATCTAAAATTCTTGCATTCTGCCAGTCCATAGCGTGTCCAGCAGTGTTTACATGTTGAGAGAGTGCACAAGAAAGAACACCTCTTCTGGCGTCACTTTTATGAGAAGTGATACGACCAATTAGATTTCTGCATGTATGTCCTATGTAGACTAGATCACATTCACGGCATGGAATTTGATACACTACGTTATAAGATTCTTTGTTATCTATTGGAGTTTTAGTTTTAGTAAATAAAATGGAACCAGTTTTGAGGCATTTTTTTGCTATTTTAATGTCATTATTATTAAAGAGTTTTATAAGTTTAGGTGTTAAATCCTCTATATATGGAATAGAACAAAAAAGAGGCATTCCTGGTTCTTGAGAAAATTCACCATGAATTGAATTTTGTGTTATATCTCTGTCTTGCGTATGCAAGGAAAGTGGTTGACTTAATCTTATGGGTAAATTTTCTGGCAATTTGTATTGTGTGCTATATAAGAATTTATTTATAATATGTTTTGGGTAGGAATTCTCTGCAAGAATATTTTCCAATTGTTTTAGTGCCTTTTCTCTGTAATCGGGATGGACAAGAAAACAGCTCGTCTTTTCATCGCTAAGATAAGATTGATTTTCATGTTTGTTGGATGATAAGAGTGGTAGCTTATGAACCTGTTAGAACAGTAAGGTTTTCTATACCAGGTTGTTTTAAGAGTACCTTGTGGGTCACGTACAACAAGCATATCTAAAAAAGGTAGGCTGTTGTTAACCTCATGCTCCACGGTAAATTGAAGATCTTGGTTATAAGAGTTAAAGATTTCTAGAGCTACATCTACTCTATTATGTGGAATACATAAAATAAGATCATCCACATAGCGTTTTACGAAGGTAATTGAGAAAGGCATATTCTCCAGAGAATCCCTCACCAAATCGTCAAGAACATAGTTGCAAAGAATGGGTGAGATAGAGGATCCCATTGGGGTTCCATGTATTTGTTTGTAATATTTATTGTTAAAAACACAGTAATTTGAATCAAAAATAAAAGTTATTATGGTTTTAAATGTATCAAAATCCATTCCGCAATAGTCTGAGATTGTGTCCCACTTATTTTCGAGACTAGCAATAATTACTTCTAAAGGTAGGTTAGTAAAAGGGAAACTACATCGAAACTAACAATCACATGACCGTCTGGGATTTGAATATTGTTTATAAACTCACTGAAGGTGAACGAATCTTTAATATAATAATCATTGTTAAAATCATATGCATGGGTAAGAATTTCGGTCATGTGAGAAGCCAGTCGTCCATTTGGACTATTAATTGAAGAAACAATGGGTCTCATAGACAATGTGGCCTTATGAATTTTAGGTAAGGCATAAATCTAGGAGCTATTGAATTATAGTTGGTCATTTTTTTAAATAAATCATCGTCTATAATTTCTTGTCCCTCAGTTGTTTAACTATTTTGTTAGCCTTAAGTTGTAGGGTTGAAGTAGGATTATTTTTAGTTCTTTGTAGTTTCTTACATCGTTAAGAAGTTCGTTGCTTTTGTCTAAATAATCCTGCTTAAACATGATTACAGTTCATTCCTTTATCACTGGGACAACGACAATTCAGGGTGATTTTTGAGAAAAGTTTAGTCTTAGTAACAGATTGCTTAAATATGGTTTTATGTTGTTCTTATGGAGAAAGTTTGTTATTATGTTAGTACACTTAGCAGAATAAGATCTTCTGTGAATCATTAAGAGTTTGTATAATTCTTTCTAGGTCACCATATATTTGTGACACTAATTTCTTTAACAGTTGGACAAAAGCTAAATTTTGGGCCTAAAGATAATATTTTTATGATATCAGGAGGGATATCTATGTTAGTTAAATTTTTGACCCATTTGTTTTGAGATTTAATATCAACTAGTTGAAGTAATTTAAGATTATTTAATTTTTCGATATTAGATTTTTAATGTTGTTAAAACGGTTGTTAAAAATGACTTGCTGACGTCTATCAAATTATTTAGAATATAATTTGGTAAAATATTAGAAAGTTTGAAAAAGTGATTCTTTATGTTTATTCAGATTATGTAATCACAGAAAGTTGCCTTAATTTCTAGGTTTAAAATATTTTTCTTTAACCTGTTATTGAAGTTCTGGATGCAATATCCGTTCTTCCGCTTGGTGGTGCAGCATGGGTCAATGTTCCTAGTTCCATTTGTGTGTGCTGGACATAGGTTGAGTTGTTTCTTGAGGAGGAAAATCTGTCTGTTCTTCATAGCTGCCTGTTTGGTAAACTTTGCTGATTTCAACAACATCACAGTTGGTGTACCGAAGTGTTTTTAATATCAGAGAAAAATCCCATTTCTATAATAAAAAAGAGGAAGGGTAGTCGTGACTGACTAGTTAAAGAAAAAATCTGAAACCAGAGTAGTGGAAATGCAGTCAATTGAAAGGCCATTTAAGTAATTAACTTTACTAATTCGAAAGTCGCACTTTTTATGTAAACTTTGGCCAGTGCATTTCAAACAACTTATCGAAATGGTTTCATTTTTTAAATAAAAGTATCGTAACTACTTAAAATTAGCAGCGTATAAATATGTACGCTTCATATTGTAGATTTTTTATTAACTAGGTCATCACGACTATGTCTCTTAATTATGCAAATGGGCTTTTCCATATCTAAAAATGGACACAACTGTGTTTTAAATCATTGTCAAAGTTTACACCAACGACAGGCATGGCTTGAAGAACATGACAGATTTTCCTCCTCAAATGTAGACAATCAACCTATGTCCAGCACACATCACAAATGGAACTAGGAACATTGACCCGATGCTGCACCACCAAGGCGGAAGAACGGGATATTGCATCCAGAACTTCAATAACAGGTTAAAGAAAAATATTTTAAACCTAGAAATTAAGGCAACTTTCTGTGAATTACATAATCTGAATAAACATAAAGAATCACTTTTTTACAAACTTTCTAATATTTTACCAAATTATATTCTAAATGAATTTGATAGACGTCAGCAAGTCATTTTTAACAACCGTTTTAACAACATTAAGAAATCTAATATCGAAAAATTAAATAATCTTAAATTACTTCAACTAGTTGATATTAAATCTCAAAACAAATGGGTCAAAAATTTAACTAACATAGATATCCCTCCTGATATCATAAAAATATTATCTTTAGGCCCAAAATTTAGCTTTTGTCCAACTGTTAAAGAAATTAGTGTCACAAATATACTGGCTGACCTAGAAAGAATTATACAAACTCTTAATGATTCACAGAGAGATCTTATTCGTGCTAAGTGTACTAACATAATAACAAACTTTCTCCATAAGAACAACAACATAAAACCATATTTAAGCAATCTGTTTACTAAGACTAAACTTTTTCTCAAAAATCACCCTGAATTGTACGTTGTCCGCAGTGATAAAGGTAATGTAACTGTAATCATGTTTAAGCAGGATTATTTAGACAAAAGCAACGAACTTCTTAACGATGTAAGAAACTACAAAGAACTAAAAAATAATCCTACTTCAACCCTACAACTTAAGGCTAACAAAATAGTTAAACAACTGAGGGACAAGGAAATTATAGACGATGATTTATTTAAAAAAATGACCAACTATAATTCAATAGCTCCTAGATTTTATGCCTTACCTAAAATTCATAAGGCCACATTGTCTATGAGACCCATTGTTTCTTCAATTAATAGTCCAAATGGACGACTGGCTTCTCACATGACCGAAATTCTTACCCATGCATATGATTTTAACAATGATTATTATATTAAAGATTCGTTCACCTTCAGTGAGTTTATAAACAATATTCAAATCCCAGACGGTCATGTGATTGTTAGTTTCGATGTAGTTTCCTTTTACTAACCTACCTTTAGAAGTAATTATTGCTAGTCTCGAAAATAAGTGGGACACAATCTCAGACTATTGCGGAATGGATTTTGATACATTTAAAACCATAATAACTTTTATTTTTGATTCAAATTACTGTGTTTTTAACAATAAATATTACAAACAAATACATGGAACCCCAATGGGATCCTCTATCTCACCCATTCTTTGCAACTATGTTCTTGACGATTTGGTGAGGGATTCTCTGGAGAATATGCCTTTCTCAATTACCTTCGTAAAACGCTATGTGGATGATCTTATTTTATGTATTCCACATAATAGAGTAGATGTAGCTCTAGAAATCTTTAACTCTTATAACCAAGATCTTCAATTTACCGTGGAGCATGAGGTTAACAACAGCCTACCTTTTTTAGATATGCTTGTTGTACGTGACCCACAAGGTACTCTTAAAACAACCTGGTATAGAAAACCTTACTGTTCTAACAGGTTCATAAGCTACCACTCTTATCATCCAACAAACATGAAATCAATCTTATCTTAGCGATGAAAAGACGAGCTGTTTTCTTGTCACATCCCGATTACAGAGAAAAGGCACTAAAACAATTGGAAAATATTCTTGCAGAGAATTCCTACCCAAAACATATTATAAATAAATTCTTATATAGCACACAATACAAATTGCCAGAAAATTTACCCATAAGATTAAGTCAACCACTTTCCTTGCATACGCAAGACAGAGATATAACACAAAATTCAATTCATGGTGAATTTTCTCAAGAACCAGGAATGCCTCTTTTTTGTTCTATTCCATATATAGAGGATTTAACACCTAAACTTATAAAACTCTTTAATAATAATGACATTAAAATAGCAAAAAAATGCCTCAAAACTGGTTCCATTTTATTTACTAAAACTAAAACTCCAATAGATAACAAAGAATCTTATAACGTAGTGTATCAAATTCCATGCCGTGAATGTGATCTAGTCTACATAGGACATACATGCAGAAATCTAATTGGTCGTATCACTTCTCATAAAAGTGACGCCAGAAGAGGTGTTCTTTCTTGTGCACTCTCTCAACATGTAAACACTGCTGGACACGCTATGGACTGGCAGAATGCAAGAATTTTAGATAGAGCTGACAATTGGTACAAGAGAACTTTCCTAGAAATGGTACATATTTACTTACAACCAAAATCTATGAATAAAAGGAGTGATATCCAAAATCTTAGCTCCATTTATAATTATATTCTCTCGTACCAAAAAAACAACAACAATATTTCGTTAGATTCAATAATAAGCATCTGAATTTTGCATTTTGTAGGTACATACATATTACATTCTATTAATTTTAAACCTTTGTAAATGGTATTCATTTTTTAAAATACAATAATGTATCTGCAAACTCTTAATTGTGAGCAGTGTATAAATAATTACTAATTGTGAGCAGTATAAATAATTACCTAGGCACCACGACAGATGGCTCTGTCAGTTATGCAAGATGCGGCCTGTGAGGTCCAAATCTTAAAAATGGAAAATCCAAAGTTTTTAAAATCATTATATCAAAATTCTTACTTCTTGTTCAACTGACAGCGCTCATTGGTCGTTAAGTTTTTAAACCATACTTGTTTTTTGTAAGTTTTTTAACTATAAATTCTTTTGCTTTTTATTATATTTCTTTCACTCCGTAAAAGTCTTGTTAGTAACCCCGGTGGGAACGATCCACGTGCTAAAAACTAAGTTAAAGTCAATGTAGTTTAAAAAAGGAATGTGAATGAAGTTTTGTTCTTCATTGCTATTAACCTGTTTCATGTTTTCAACTCACATATGGAAGAACTTTTTTAAAAAAGAGAATTATTTTTGTTGGTTTCACTAACAAGAATCATTTTCTTTTATTTTTAGATTGTCCTGATGATGGGAAAAAAATTTTTCCGAAAGCTCGACTTTTTTAAAAAGAGTTAATTACTTAAAGTGGCCTTTCAATTGACTGCATTTCCACTACTCTGGTTTCGTTTTTTTATATATATATATATATATATATATATATATATATATATATATATATATATATATATATATATATATATATATATATATATATATATATATATATATATAATGCCTAAGCACCCTGTATGTGTTCTTTTTCAGTTAGTAAAAAAAAAAAAGCCAGCTTAACTGGGTTTTTCTTCATATTTTAAGTTTTTTTTAAATACAAATTTAAATTTTTTTTAAAGTCAAGCTTAATGTTTAGTTTGTTACAATTTCAAACTTTAATGACATTTAATTTGTGAGCTGTACGTTGATTACTAAACGTACCACAAGCCTACTTGGATAACTTGTTGGATCACAGCCAGTAAACTTAGTGGGACATTGTAGAAGGCGATGGAATTAATTTTAAGGTAAAA
>JAHBCN010019629.1:0-15744 GCA_019359885.1 Listronotus oregonensis
GTACAAACTTTGGGATCCCCGGGATCTTTTGGACTTCAAATAAAATTTTTTGAATTTTTTTTTTTAAAAAATATAACCCACTTTTTTTTAATTTTTGGGATAAAAGTTAGCAAATATCACTATATTATGTCACTTATCTTTAAAGATAATTAAATTTAATGATGTGCTTAGGAGGTGTAAGAATAAATTTTTTGAATAATTGAACAAGGGGGGAAATAGAAAATGCTAAAGCACGTTGCACGCTATTCGCTAAAAAAGTTGGGATTGGAAAAAAAATTAAATTAAGTTAAAGTCACACAAAAAAAGATAAACATTTGTGATCAAATGGTCTTAATTATAAAAAAATTTAAAAAATTAAGATAATTTAAAAAGAAAAACAACAACTTTTTTAAACTTTTTTTAATTTTTTAACCCTTTATCATAAAATGAAATAAAGGTTTCCTATTTAAAAAAATTAAACACCCACACAATAACATCATAAAATAAGCTTAAAAACTGTCTTTCCATGCCTTAAAAAAAATTAAAAAAAATATATATTTTTAGACAAATATTTATTTAAAAGTTAACAAATTACGGGACAGCTGCCAGGGGTGCACTAATAAAATAGAAATCAGAATTAACGGGTTTTTCCCCCCACTATCTAAATTTTTTATTATTATATGATTGGCATGTTTTCACACAAATGTCTTAATTTATAATAACAAATTTTTGTTAACAAATTAAAATTTTTCTGCATAATCCTACTTAACAGTAAACATATGAAGATGAAATATGAAACAATAAACATGAAACAGCTGTTAAAAATAAAAAAACCCAGTGCCAAGATGTTCAATGCAAGTCAACCCAAACATTTTTCAATTTGGCCATGTATCAAATTCCCGTTCTGAAACCGTAACTAAACGATCAGTTTTTTTGGTACACAAACAGGATCGTCCGATAACCGTCCGTCTCTGCGGGAATGCACTTTAATCACTACTTGAGCGGGATCGTTCGGTGGGGGTTTTTTTCGACGTGCTGGAAAAAACCCTTTAAGTTATTTGGGATAACGACTACATTTTTTTTTTTTTACAAGTATTTTAAAAAAATAATGGTTTATTTTGGAGATAAATGTATCTATTCCGTTAATAAAACAAAAAAAAAATTTCCCTTTTTAAAACTAATTTTCAATTTTTTAAAAAGCAAAAATACCTGAAATACAAAAAAAAGTTATTTTTAAGGAGACATTTCTTAGAATTAATTTTTGGGATGTGGATGAAAAAAATTCGTTTTGCTCATTCAGGCGAAAAGCCAAAATCTGTCCAGACATTCTAAAAAAGTTTGTTTTGGCCCCGTTATCGCTTTTAAAATCCATTAACAAACGCCCCTGTATGGTTTCTTTTTTTAACAAATTAAAACAATTTTCTTTTTTTTTTTTCGTTTTGCAAAAGGCCCGCTATAACTACAAAACTGGCGCGCTAATTATAACGTCTCATCTGTTTGCGACATATGGTTTTCCAGGATCGTTTGCGAACGAGGGAGCACGAACGTTTTCATTCGTTGTTCGTTCCCCCAATTTAAACCTTTGCGTTTTACCTCTCTTAGTTGATCATACATTTTCATTTATTTGTCCGTTTAGCGCAAACGCCCCATCGGCCCCAAATTAGTTTTGAAAAAAGTACCTCCTTTTTTTGCTCAAATTTAAAACATTATTCAACTACAAGGTTAAACAAGGGATATCCTTTTTTTCTTTTTTTACCTATATACTTTTGTTTTTTCCCTTTCATTGTTTAAAAATTTTTTTCTTCTTACCAAAATTTTTTTTAAAAAAAATCGGTGGTACTTTAAATAATAGGGGGGTAAAATATTTTTGTCAATTTAACTATATCAAAAATTTTATTAAAGAAGGAAAAAATTTAAATTTTTTTAAAATTTTTTAAAATTTTCCCTACTTTATTTTAAAATTTTCCAATAAAATAAAAAATGGCAATTTGTTTTTAAAAATAAAATTTTTATTTGGCAATTTTAATTTAAAAATTTAAAATATTGAAAATGACCCTTAAATTTTATTAAATTGTTTCACTTTTTGGGGGAAATAAATCTTTACTTCGAACATATATTTATTTTTGTTGAAATTGTTGACATTTTTTTTTATAAAATTTTTACCCAAAACGCAGGGAACACAAAATTGTAAAATATTATTCTAAAACCCCGAACCCAGACCCACCTTTAAAGAAAAAGGAAAAAAACTCCAAATTAAATTCAAATAGGAGTATCATTAGAATATGATTTTATTTAATTCAAAACATTTTCTTTAACATTCTTTTGATTACGGAAAAATAATACAAAATTTTAAACTCTTTTTTGGAAAATTTTTAACTTTTCAAAAAGGAATAAAAAATTCGGGTTACTTTTCCCACCTTTAAAAAAATTATAATTTTTGTTTTTTTTGGGGTTTTCAGTTAATTTTTATTAAAATTTAAAAAAACCTTTACGTTTTTTTATTTGGTTTAAAAATTAAAATATCAGCAAATAATTTAATATAAAAAAATAATAATAAATAGCATTTTTTTTCAGTGCTTGAATTAAAATTAACACTAAACAAAAAAAGTGGGCCGAAGTCCTTTATTTTTTGTATTTAAAAAAAATTTAAATATTCTTTAAAATTTTTAAAAAAGGGAAACGCCAAAACTTTTATTTTTTAAATTCAAATCTCCCAAGGGGTAATAAAAAATTCTTTGGGTTTTTCAATAAAACTGAACACAGCTATCAAACAATATTGAACATCTCAAAATACCGGCGGAAAACCCGGCTACTCAAAAAAAAAAATAGAAACATTTGCCGTGCTCAATAAAACCAAATCATTATTTTAATGAAAAAAAAAACCCAAAATAATTAAAGTTTATTTCTTATTGTGAATCAACCTTTGAAATAGTAGATTTTATCATAAAAAAAAAATAAATGGTTTTAAAAAACATTAAGAAAAATTTTAATTGACATTTGTATGTTTAAATTAGTTAAAATATTAGGTACTCTTTCCACTTTTCCAACAAATAATAATAAGTTTATTCGAAAAGAAATACATATGGAAAAATTCTTTTGTCATAAATGGGGTTTAAATACAATTTTAAAAAAGCAAATGAATGGCCTAGCCTGCAATGCTAAAACCCCAAAAAAATCCACCCCGGTAACCCAGGCGCATCCTACCTCAGAAGGTTGCCCTAAAACAACTCTTACCCAATTTTCTGTCTCACAAGGTCAGTTTCAGGCCCTCAGGGACCGACTGGCTGCCTTTGAGGCGAAATTTGACGCCCTGAATGCTCAGTAAACTCCTCCCTCTTCTTTTCCCCGTCCCCTTTTCTTTGGAGTCCTTTATGGACAACAAAATTGCCAGTTAATACCCTCTGATCCGAGGACAATCTGGTATGATCCAGCTCTCCCAAAAGGCCCCACAAAGACCAAAAATTCAAATTTTGGACTAATACTTCTTAGGATGGTACCCGGTACCTACAGGAAGGACCCGGGTACCACCCCCCCCTGGCCTCTCGGCCCAGCCACTTAAAAAACCGATTTCTGGATTGTCCCGAGTCACTGGGGCAAAGGGGCCCCCGCTTCTCAGTCACTTCTTAAAACCCCCCTCCGCAGAGATTCAGGCTAAGCCAAAAACTTAAAACTCCCAACAACCGTGATAGCCAACATGGCAAACACGTAGTGAGGACTTGCTCAAAAAGGAGGCGAGGGGTGGTTGGCAAGCCTAGGGGGAGTTCGGAGGGCCTGTAAGCCTACGGGATCCTTCCCGGTGGGACCCTTACTATGGCCTAGCCACAATTCCGTCTAAACATTCTTGTAACAGGATATCCAAAAGACAATCATTGCAGTAATTGTGTTAAATATATTACAAAATTATAAATTAGATTTGGTAGCATCAGGGCAGTCATTTCCATGTTCATTACCCAAAACAAGGTTTAAACTAAAATGTTAGCTGTAAATAATTTCACAAATAACCAGTGGTCATATTATAATTCGAGTTAGCCCTTACTCTGGTATATGTCTTTCTCTTACAAGTTAAAATGGCCATTAGCGAAAAAAAGACAGATACGGAGTTAGGATTAACTTAAATTTATAATATTGGGCCTATGAGCCACTTTAAAAATGTTGTCTTAATCCGCAAGTTAAACCAGAGCTTAACTATTGCTTCATAAAATATACCTACTATAATATTTATACAATTGAAGTTCTTTTCGTTCTGGCTAAGGTTTTCCTTATATTACCGTGTAATTTCTATGTTTAGTTTTATCACTATTTTAGATACTTTTTGAGTGATATTACCACTAACCTTATAGTGATGGGAGAGGCAACAATGGGCTACTTCCGACTGCAACAAAAACCAACTGGTGTCTACGCTAGTTTGGGACACAACAACATAAAAGTCAGGTTGGCGGCAACATCCTGGACGAGAGAACAGACCAGATGATTCCCCAATACTTATTTAAAAAAACCCCGGAAAGGAAAAAATTCCAGATCAAGTGAGTGGCGGGGCCCCGATTTTCCCCCCCGGTTGGAGACATCATCTGGTATACGGATGGTTTAAAAAACGAGCGGGAACTGGACGGGCGTTTATGAAATGAGGGAATTTCCCACAATTGTCTACCCCCTTTTGGAAAATAGTTTTGTATTTCAAACAGAAATCTATTGCAAACGGAAAAAATAATAGGGGGCTTAAAAAAACAAGCGGATCTGCATAAAAACCAGGCCCCCAGGCGCCGGGGGAACTAGAAAACCCCCAAAGGTAACGTCCAAGTTGAATGGGAATCCCAAAAAGAACGGGAAAGGACGGGGGAGAACCAACAGGGTAACTTTTCCTGTTGGTACCAGGACAAAAAACCTCGGCAAGGAGTTATCCAAAAAAGAACCCGGAAGGAAAAAACCAAAGGGGGAAAACCTCGCAAAACAGTAGGGGGTTGAAAAACCAAGGGCATTTAAAAATCTAAAGAGGAGGAAACCGGGGGGAAAACGGGCCTCCTTTTTAATTAAAGGGAACCAAAAAAGGTTTTGGGCAAAAAAATTCCCCAAAAAATTTTCCCCCCGGGGTTATACAGATTTGTAGAAGTAAAAGACCAATGGGGAATTTAAAAAATAATAGGAGATTAGGCACAAAAAGCCCAGGAGGGGCTGCCTCCGGTAGTGAATAAAACCGGCTCCCAAGGAAGAAAAAGGTAATATTTGAAAAAAAAAAATAAAAAAAAAATTTTTTTGCGGGGTTTTTGGGGAGTTAAAGGATAAAATATCGCGTTAACCCCCCAGGCCAATTCTAGTTAATGAAAAACTTTTTTGGTGGTGGAACGGGGTTTTTAAAAAATTTTTTATGGTGATGTCATTATGTAATTAATTTATTAATAACCAAAAACGATATATTACCGATAAAATTTAACGACATTGCATATCAATATTGACAAAACACCGGTTTTCAAGCCCCTTTTTGGTTTTAAAACCCAAATTTTTAAACCCCACACTGTAAATTTATCTCTTAGAAAGTTTTTTTATAATCTTTTAAAAAATACAACATTTAAGTTTTATTCAACGACCGTAGATGTTTTTTTAAAAGCCTTACAATGTCGTTAAATTTTTTTAATGAAGAAAAGTTCGATATGTTAGTGTGTCATATTAAAAACGAAAGAAACACCAATAAGGCTATGGACGTATTTTTTTGATATTTACCCCGAAAGACGACAGCCTGGCAAAATTTATTTTCAAAAACTGGTTAAAATTTTTTTGAGTTTGCCAGTTTTAATAAAAATTATAACAGATGACAATAGACAAACCCTATAATATTTTATTGAAAATCGGACTTTATCTACAAGAACAAGTGAAACAGTTTTTCCCACATCCCGAAGCCAACCGTTTAAACGTTTTAAAAAGTAACTAAATCCCATCCTTACAAGCAAACAATTGTACAAGTACTTCAAACAAGTGATTTCAAAAAAAAATTGTTTTTTTTAATTGGTATATCGATAGATGTCGAGAAAACTCCCTTTTTTTAAAATCCTTTTTTCAGATAAAAACCCCTATTCCAACTGTGGAGTTTTTAATAAAAAAAATCACCAATATTAAGCTACTCAAAATCCCCTTTAAATACCTGGGCGGGGTGTTTTGGGAAGATAAACCCAGAAATTCTAGCCGAAATAATTTGAATAAAAAACCCAGAGCTGGGGTTCTGTAAAAATATAAGGAAAAAGAATGTCAAAATAGGGATCCCCATGTCCTTGTTACCCCTAAAAACTAATAAGTTCACTGTTTCGAAAGAGATGAGAAAAGTAATGTCAAAAAAAATTTTCTTACAAAAATCAAGCCCCCCGATTCCAAAAACTTTTGACACAAATAACTTTATTTTTTAGTTATAATTCACTATTCTTCATAAAATTTTGGGAAGCCTTTTTCCCTTTGGGCCCTTTATTTTGATCACCCCCTAACAGGTCTAAGGTACATTGCCATGTTGCAGAATCAAAAAAAGCCTGCCATTTGGAAAGTTGTCCTGTGTGGTTTAAAAAAGACGGTTTCCTGCACATGGAACCAGGAATATTTCAAATCTTTTTTTAACCAAAATTTTTGGGTTAAAAGGGAAAAATCCAATAGTTGGCCTGCAAGATCCCCGGATGTCCCCGCCTAGATTTTTTTAACAAAATATATGAATTTGACCCCCCTAAAAAAAAGCAAGTTCTTGAGCAGCAAACTCGCATTGTTCTGGGAAATCTCAATCAAAATACTATGCAATGGGAAAACAGAAAAGTTCAACAGAAAAGCAGACAGTGCATAAAAAAAGGTCATTCTTTTTAATTTTAATATTATGTGGCATTAAAGTTTTGATTTTTTTTTGGGTTCTTGTAAGGATGGTATTTAGTTACTTTTAAACGTCATTCGATTATTACAAACCAAACCATTTGGCCCAAATGTTCTCAGATTAGTGTTTTTACCCTGGAAACACTGAAAGAACTTAGTAATAACTATTGAGAGGTTTTTCTGATTTTCTCTGGGTTTAAAATTTAAAAAAATTTAAAATAAAAAATTTAAATTCTTTTTTTTGATAATTTAAAAAAAGTTTATTTTTTTATTACCCCCCAAAATTTTTTTTAAAAAAAATTCCCCCAAAATAAAACTTAAATTTTTTTTAAAAAAAATTTAGTTTGGGTGACAAAAATTGTTTAAAAGCGTAAAATTTTTAAAAAAAAAACTATTTTCAAAAATTTTTTTTTTTTAAAAAAATTTTAAAAAAAAACATAAAAAATTGTTCCAAAAAAAAACTTTTGGCCTAAAACGTACTTTATCACTTAGGGTTTTCCCGAGATCCCAAACTTTTATAACTAATTTTGGACCCCTGTATCCCAGATTTCTAAATTTTAAACGGTTTTAAAAAATGAAAATCAGGTCATTTATGGACCTCGAACGTTTAAAGTTATGAAAATTTTTTTTTCTGATAAAAATTTTAAATTTTTTTTAAAAAATTTTCCATAAAATTGGGTTTTAAAAAGTGCCAAAGGGGTGTTTTTTTTTGATTTATAAAAATTGTCCCTGCGATAATTTTAGAGTCAGAAAATATATTACTTTTTTTCTTTAAACGACAATTTTTTAACAAAAAATTTATGTTATTGTTTGTCGACCTTGACAGCTTGTATTTTGGAACAATTGACCGATTACAACTCCTCATATCAAAAAAAGGTCTTTTCAGGACTATTAAACCATAACTCCAAAAAAATATATTTAAAATTTACAAACATTTAATAATTTTAACAAATTTTTATAATGTTTTACCATAGTATAAATTTTCTGGCCGAAACTAGAGTATCTCAAAAAAAATAAATGATCCAAAAAATCGTACAAATAACTTATTTCTTTCAATTTTTTTATATTTTGCAACAAGCGTAGTTTATTTTGAATTTCTAGCCAATTTTATCTTTTTGAAAAAAAAATTATAAAACTTTTTTCCCCACGGGAAAAAAAAATTCTTTTTTTCAAAAAATTTTTTTGGGCTAAAAATTTTCAAATTTTAAGCCATTAAATTAAAATAAAAAATCTTATTTTTTCGTTTTTTTTTTTTTTACATTTTTTTTTTATAAATATTTTCCTTTCCTAAGAAAAAATATCCCGAAATTTTTAATTACATATTTCTAAAAGGGTTTGCAAAACATGGTTGCCATCTGTCCATCCACCAAAAACAGAAAGGCTTGGTCTGAAACGACATTGACAACACCCTTGTCCCAAAATAAAAAAAAAGTATTTTTTTTTAACCACCCCTTTTAAAAAAGTCTAAGATCGTTAAAAAAAATTAAATTTTAAGGGGGGCCACTTGTCACCAAGACCCTTTGAAAGAATTTATTCTGACACTTTGTACTGTAGCATCAAAATATTGACAAGACTTAGACATGTCCTACTTTAAAACATAAAAAAAACTTTAACCCATTACACAGAAAATTTGGGTTTTTTTTCTAATTGCACCTTATTCTCACCCGTTTTGGGTCTGATAGGATTTAAGAAATGAGGTTTAAAAAACAAAAAGAATAATATGAGAACATTAAAATCAGGGGTGGTGGTTTTTTTATTAATGGATTAATTTAAATAAATTTTTTGGCATTTACACAGAGTCAAAATCCAAAAAACTAACCTTTTCATTTCTTCTTTCGATAGTAAATTTGCAGAACTATGAGAAATAAAAACCCTTTAAAAACATTATTTCTTTAATTTTATAACTGAAACAAGACTCCCGGGTTTCCCCGAGAATCCACCCTCATGACATATTAAAGATTTTTTACTAGGTTTCAGGGTGGCTCCAAAACAAACCTTGGGGAGCTTCCACCCAAAATTTGTTCCCCGGTTCAGTGTTCTTTCTAATCGAGAAAATTATAATTGTGGGGGTCACTCTTTTTTGCCTTACCAAACAATGCCGGGGATCCGGGCTGGGGACTGGAACCACTTTTCTTCACATCTACAATTTCCTCCTTTCGCAAGTTTTTTTGACGATCGTATTTTTAGCTTAAGCCCGATTTAAAACAAGGGGGGACTCAATATATCATTTAAAAAGTTTTAATAATCTAAATGGACAAAAATTTTTCCCTTTTAAGTCTTAAAAACACAAATGTTGGTTGTACAAAACGCCCCAATGCTTATTTTTACTTATGGCGGGAGCTTAGAACACTTTCCCTTGTGGGCGATTTAAGAATGACAAGGGAAAAAACACATTATATTTATCCCCATTGGGTTTTAAAAAAATTTAAATTTCTCCTTCAACTGTATACTCTTTATGTATCCCAAATGATAGCCTTTTTGAGATAAATTTATTGGGGATGAGCTTTTTTAAAATTCAGTTTTCCCTATTCTATCATTTTTAAACGACCCCCCCTTTTATAAGTGGTTTCTTTTTTCCCCGGGGAAGAGCTGGGGGGATCTATTGTTTTTTTAATGAAAAAGTTTTTGCGTCAAAAAACCAATAAATTCCTCAGAACATCTCACAATAAAAAAAAACTTTAACCTATTACCATCAATTTTAAGACCCTTAAACCCCCCAGTGTGTTTACTTGTTCATCCCTACCCACCCCCAAACTTAGAAGAAATGCCTCTAAAAGGGATTTTCCTCCTTTTTTTTAACTTGCATTTTTGCAATATCCGTATTAACAAAACGCTTTCTACTTCATTATGCCATTACATCTACCCATCCATTCCCAATAAAGATGTACACCCCAAAAAAAATCAGCTACAAAAAGTGAAGAGCAGTTTTTTTTTTTTCTCAATTCAGACTTTAAACTCTGAACTTTGGGTTTTAATTTTGAGTTTAAAACTTAAAGATCAATTAGGGAAAAAAATTTAGGGGGGCCCCTTTTACGCTTTTTTCAGCCAGTATAGTAAATTTTTTTTTTGGGAAAAAACCCGCTTTTAGGGTTTTTATGAGAAACGATTTAATAAAAAGGGGCTATTTATTTTAATAACAAAGAATAAATTCAATTAAAGTTTAATTATGACCCAAAATTAAAAGTAGTGATAAAAATTATATTTAAGGATTTTCTGTTTCTAATTTAAAATTTTTAAAATTAGAAAAAAAATACGAAACCCCTTTTTTAAAAAGATCAAAAGGCAATATTTTTAAAAAATTTCAAAAATACTAAAAATTTACAAATAAATAGGGGTACATTTTTTAATTCCAAATCCAGAAATGATAAATTTTAATTCAAACTTTTTTAAAACCCCCCCCTTCCCCACAGGAGATATCTTTTAAAAATACTACCACTTTCCATTTTTTTGGGGAATTAAAAAGCCCCCTTCCCCATATTTAAAACTTTAAAATTGACATTTATCTTATAAACCTCCCCATGTTAACCGCCCAAGAGATGTAATTCAAAATAACAAAACAGATCATTTTTAATCGTAATCAAAAGCCTACATCCCAAATTTTTTTCGTACTTCTTGAGTCCAGTAGGATGGATTAAATTTTTTTTTGCATTTGATTTATGAGACGCTCTAGAAAGTTTGTGACTCCATTTGATCAGGAAAAAAAAAAAAATTGCATCGGAGGATAAAAAATATTTATTCTTAAAAAGTGCATCTCAAAGGGTTTTCCAAAAAAAAAAAAATATAGCTCGGAATATCAAAAAAAATTATTGGGAAACATTTTTTTTTTTTTAATTTTGGGGTTTAAACCAGTTTCTAGCATTATAAAATTTCAGGAAAGGGAAACCATTTTCCACTTTTTAAATTTTTTAGTATATACTATTATACAGAGTGATTCAAAAAACCCCTTAGACGAAAAAATGAGAAGATAATAAGAAAAATTTCAACATTAAAGAAAAAAAATTTAAAAATTGAAAAAGTATATAAGTATTAAATATACCTTTTTTTTTTAAACGGGTATTTTTTTATAATAAATGTCATTTTTATTTTAAAAAAAATGATTCAGAATAAAATAGTTGACACGGGGCCAGCTGTCCTGGGCACTAAGTCCCCAGGGTTTTTCCATCGTGAATTCGTGTCGAGCGTCCTAAAAAAATTTAAGGTTCTTTTTTTTTACTAGGGTTTCAAAACCCCACCCCAAGGGCACAGGGTTGTTCACTTACTAATCGTGCCCGGCGTCAATTAAGTACGCTGATTTTTAAGAGTTTTACCCCAATTTCAAAACAATTTCCACAAAACTTTAGGAGACGACGTAGTAATTATTTTTGGTCACAAAATTTCCCCCAAAACAAAATTGAACTTATTTCCGTCAATATTTTCCAAATTTTTTTTTTTCTTTTTTTAACTCTTCGCAATGCACTCTTAAAAATGTATTTTTCTTATGCACCGATGCAATTTTTTTTCTTCAAGAAAACCCTTAGGGTAAAAATTTTCTAGACACTCTCACGGATCAAAATAAAAAAAAGCATCTTGATCCATTTTTGAAATAAAGTTCAACAAACTGCAAAAACCCCCGGGGTTTTTTTAAAAATAACTTAAAATAAAACATTTTTCGTCTAAATTTTTTTTACAAATATTCCCGGGAATTTAAATGAGTATGATTATTATTTAGGAATTAAAGTGGCATATTAATTTGTGTTTTTTATTTAATTAATTCTAACTAGTAAATTGACTTAAACTTTTTGACCCCCTCTACATTTTTTCTGGCGGCGGCCCTGTTTCAATGCTTTCCTCGACTATTTGTGAAGAGCTGTTTCGTCGGGATTATATTTTTTTGGGGGGGTGCTCTATTTATATTACCAAACTATTACTACGAATGAGACATTTAATTCTGTTGATGTATTTGTCCATTCAAACCTTATCAAATGCCTTTAAAATTTAATTGCTTTATAATATTTATGGCTAAACCTGCAGAAATTTAAATAAAATTTTTGGGGAAATTTTATGAGACTCCCTACGCCCTATGAACTTTAAACTTCCCAGTTTTAGGAAAGTTGGCATCCTCAACTACGACAAGACTTACCCCGATCTGGGGCTACCGAAAAATACCATAAAAAGATAAACAAGATTAAAGTAGGTGACAGATATTCCGTCGTGCAGGGAAATTGAAAGACCCCACATTGTAAACTGTCAGAGAGTTATTATAAACAATTTAAGGCAGACGATAATTTATTGCCGTTTTTAATTGTTTTAAAGGGTTTTTTGGTTCTAATAACGGATTTTGGGGGTTTTTCGAAACGTTTTGTTTATTGTCTACCCAAACATTGCAAATTGGGTTGCTGTTTTATTTTAATAAAAATTTAAAAAGAAAACAGTTAAGCATGGTTAAGAAAAAAAAACAATATTGGACTGCTAGAATCGACAAGAAATAATTTTTAAAACTTTTTTGAAACCTAATTATACCATTTTACTTTTACAAAAAAATTACATTACATATTACAAAAAAAAATATTTACCCTCCTAAACTGCAGATATGTTTATGGGTATTTGTACAGGGTGTCCAGTTTTCGTGTGTTTTCATATACCAGCCCCCTTACTATAAAAGATAGAAAGATGGGGTTTGGGGCACTGTCCTTTTTTTTTTGAAACTTTCATTGCCGAAAAAACGAAATTTTCAAGCCCCCTTAGTTTCTGACATAAAAGGGCGTTTTTTAAAAAATTTGTCTTTTTTGACGGCCCCCTTATCTCGATTTTTTTGGTAACTTTTCAATAAAGTGAAAATGGATTGTTATAGAGTTTTTTTCGTAGGGTTTCAGTGGCGTAGGTAGTTTTTTTTTAAAAAATTTTTTTTTTGAGTTACGACCCAAACTTATGTTTTTTTAAATGGGACACCCTATATATTATTTTTTTATCCCTTTTTCCCCCCTTTCCCCAGGCCTTTCAAAAATATATAACAGTCCATATTTACCCTTTTTTTAAAAAGGGAAAAATTTTTAAAATTTTTTTTAAAATTTATCATTTTCCGATGGTCAATCACGGATAGCCATGACAAAAACAAAATTCTGTAAATGCGCCATTATGGAAATTTTTATTGTTGTCAAATATTATTTTTATTTGTTTGATTTGGGTTTTTGTTATGTGGGGGTTTACTTTATTATTTTTGTTTAAAAATTGTTCCACATGGACAAAATAATAGATATGAGAATTATGAAAAACACGATATGTATGTTTGTTTTATCCAAGCTAATGAAGACGCCAACGCAGCCTCGGGAAAAAATTTTTTTTAATCGGTAAGGTTTAATAGTATATTATATACCTATGGGGTTTAAAAAGCCTTTTTCAACAATGATATATTATAGGATGTTTTTTTATTATAATGTGAGCATATCCCATGATTTGAAAAAGATTTTGACATTGCTAATATTCAGCATTTAAAAAAAAATTTATATGTAACATTAAAATTCATAATAAATATAAAAGTTTTAATCAAATTTTTTCTAGCTTTTTTTTTACATATCTAATTATTTCGTAGGTATCCCGAAAGACATCCCAAACCCGATAAAAAAATATTTCATAAAAACAAACCAATCTCATTGAACACGGATCTTTTAAAAAAATAAAGGGCCCAATTTTCAACAAGGAAAACAAAAGGGAAAAAAAATGAAATAAATGTTTTTGGGTTTTTCCCGGTACAACCATCCATATCATGCAGAAAAATATATGATAAGGTTGGGGTTAAAAATCAAAAACTCAGTTAATACTAAAAAAAAATAAGTTTAGACCCTACAAATACCATCTCTCCAGCATTTGCATCCCGGTTATGCAGGGGAATAGGGTAGTTTTTTGGGAATTTTGGGACCTACAAATGTTGCAGGAAAATGCAAATTTTGAAAGAAAAAAGGGGGTGTGGGCGACGAATTTTTTTACCAGTTCTGGGATTCTAAACCGAAAAAAACCCAATACTGGGGCCAAAAAGAACCAAAATTTATTTCCTCGAGAACGTCAAGGTCGGTTTGGATTTAGCGTGTCATGCTTTATTTTTTGGGACTAAAAAAGTATTTTATCTATGAAGGAACCCAACCGGAAAAACACCTAGAAATAATGCGAGATGCACTAATGGAAATATTAGAGGATGTTCCTTTGGCCGATTTAAATAATATTTATTACCAGCAAGATGGCGCCCGAGTCACAATGCTCAAATAGTGAGAGAATTTTAGGAAAAAACATTTCCAGATAAATGGATTGGTACGAATGGGGCCTGTCAGGGGGCCCCCAAGATCCCCCGATCTTTCGGTGTTGGGTTTTTTTTTTGGGGGTATATGACAAATCAGATATATATGAGACAATACCACTATTGATCAACTTCAAAGCTACACATCAAGCGTTTAGGCTTTTTCAGGGTAAAAGGGCCCAAATTTCTTTATTAAATGGATTGCGAAAAATTGAAAAAGTATGTCCAAAATGTTTTTTGGGAAAACAACGGGGCCCAATTCGAGCAATTTTTTTTAATTTAAATAAATAAAAATAAATTAATATTTTATTTTCTTTTAATGTTGCTTAAATTATTATGTATTAATATAGAGTTGTTATAATAAAAAAGACGTTGTTAATTTTGTTTTGATTTGCGGGGATAGCCTTCTATACGAAAAATGATAAATTTTACAAAAAAGTTAAAATTTTCCTTTTTTAAAAGAAATAAATATGGACTATTATATATTTTTTAAAAAGCCTGTGAAAGGGGAATAAGATAAAAAAATAAAATGGAGGGTTTTCCCATTTAAAAAAAAATAAGTTTGGGTCGTAACTCAAAAAAAAAAAACTTTTTAGAAAAAAACTACCTACGCCCCCCTAAATTCTACGTAAAAAACTGTATAACAATCCATTTTCACTTTTTGAAAAGTTCCCAAAAAATCGAGATACAGGGGGCGGTCCCAAAAAAAACAAATTTTCAAATCGCCCCGTATGTCAGAAACTAAGGGGGGTATGAAAATTTCGTTTGCGGCAATGAAAGTTTCATTAAAAAAAAAGGGGCAAGTAACCCCAAAACCCCCTCTTTCTATCTTTTATGGGAAGGGAGCTGGTATAAAAAACACGAAAACTGGAAACCCCGTACACCCAACTAAAAGCAATTTGGCAACACAACCGATTTCTAAGCAATTGGATCATTGGAATTTTACGTTTATTTTGTCATAAGGCCCTCATAAAGCTTTTTTCGACTGAACCCTTTTTACCATTTTAATCAGAACGAACTACTGAAAAAAATTTTCAAAAGGGCAGTAAAACCTTTTAAAATATCATGAAAACGTACCGGGTTTAAAAATTTTTTTACTTTGAGAGACTGATAAGTAAATAAACATCAGTGATCGTTTTTTGGGGGAAAAAAATACAGTTTTTTACCTTTTCGACGAAGTGGTTTTTTTTAAAAACTATCAAAAAAAATTGCCATCAAATAAATTTTATTTGATATCTCTCAATCGCCAGTAACATAAACTCTAACTTCGGGAACGATTTAGATACTGTGTTAAAAAAAGACACACTTTTAATATCACTATATCTTCTCTCATTACCGTTTTAATAAACGGAAACGAAGCGGTTATTCAAAATGAAATTTCCGTGTCTGCAAGTTACCCCGCAAAATAACTTTTAGTTTTCCCTAACATTTGCCATCTATTTCCTCAAAAGTTTGGAAAAAACCCAAACTGAAAAGGTGCTTAAAAAAAGGAAAGTGGGGGGGATGCGGTAATTCGTTACAACTTCCCGATAACGGATTAAATTCCTTTGTGGACGCCGTGGTTGTCGAACAGCCAAGTCTCAGGCGTCCCAAATTTTGCTTTTTTAAACCTTAAAACCAATTTGCTCCCCCTTTTTTTAAAATGTTATATAACAAGCAGCTTT
>JAHBCN010019630.1:0-15883 GCA_019359885.1 Listronotus oregonensis
ATACTGATCTATGTTTCGGTGGCAAGTCGGCCACCGTTATCAAGATGGAATTAAAAGAAAAAATTTAACTAAATTTTAAGAAATTTTGCTTTAAAAACTTAGGAAATTCTGATGGCTTTTTACTTTTTATGACGTTTTGTCATAAATTATATTAGTTTATTTGATTGGTATTTATAGTATTCAAAAACACAAAAAAGGTGGTATGGTAAGTTAATTGGTTTTAAGTTTACCTAAATTTATTTCAGCATCAAGCATAGATAACCATGCATTATTTAAATTAACTGATAAAGATGCTACACATTTATTTTTATTTAATAGAATGAATGTACTTTTTCACTACATTTCAAGATTATACCACTTTTGTCTTAAACATTGCTACGTGCCGCCAGAATGGAAAAAAGGGTCGATAATAACTATTCCTAAGCCAAATATGGACCACTCTAGACCTGCTAACTACCGCCCTATCATCCAACTCCCAGTACATGGAAAAAACTTCGAGAGCATAGTTAAGAGAAAAGTGGAATCTTAAACTCCACCATTCACCCCCTTTTCATTTAAAAAAAAATAATGTAGAGGCAAGTAAACTCAATAATTAAACATCTTCAGTTCTCTTTACGGATATAAACAAAGCCTTCGACAGTGTTTGGTACCACGGCCTGTTATATAAACTATACCTTGCCAACTGTTCAAAACAACTAATCCATCTCATTAATAAATTACTCAGCAACCATACCTTAACAGTAAAAGTGAATAACAGTATATTGGAAGAATTCACACCTGAGCAAGGCCTCCCGCAAGGATCCCCACTGTCACCATTTTTATATAACATATACTGTTCTGATATCTACAATCACTAAGTTTAGGTCCAAGATCATTTTTCTCCAGTGAGTTATGTACTACAATTTGCAAACGATACAGCTCTAGTCTCCCATGGCAAAACTGTAAAACAAAGTACAGAAAGAAAATGTACAACAGCTTTTAAATAACACTGTTCAGTGGTTTAACAAATGGAGACTTAAGCCAAATCCTGACTAAGTCACAGTATGTCATATTTAATCATACTCCTCGACCAAATTCACCATCACTTACAGTGTATTAACATCGCTTGCAGCCCTGGGGATGTTTATAGACAATAAACTAAACTTGAATGCCCACTCAGCTGCAGTTAAAAAATCCACAATAAGTAGAGCCAAACATTTTTCGTTGCTTACCTACAAATCACAAGGCATAAGTAGAGATACAGCTACAAAAATCTACCAATTAATTTGCAGACCAATTGTTAAATATAAACATCCCTTTACCTAAATTGCAAATCACCAGCACTGAGAAATTTAAAGGTTGCCGAGACAACAGCCCTGAGAAAAATTACCAAGATTCGTCACCCTAACAACAGACTTCACAATCCATCTAATACTCTTCTTTATGAGCTGTGCAATATAGAAACAATTGAGGAAAGACTACAAAGATTAGCTAACAGTTTCGCTGCAAATGAAAATAACATCAACCTACTCACTCCATACTGCCTAGAACGCAATGCTCTCCCAGGTGCAGGACATCCTCAATCCACCCTATGGGAAAAACTACAGACCAGGGACATTTAGTAATTGTTTTTCGTTTAAATTTGTTTGTTTGTTTATATCAAATGTGTGTATTATATTTTATCAATTTAATCGAAATTTTAATTGTATATATGAAAGTAAAGTCTATATGTTTTAATTACAAAGGCGGAAGGACCACGGTCGATAGCCTTTTGAATTATTATATTATTGTATATTATAGTAATTCAATAAAAAACGTTAAGTAAGTAAGTAAGTTAATGTACTTTCCTTTTTTACGTTTTTTTTAACAAGTTTCCGTTGATAAAATACTAGAAGCATTCCAGTTTATTATGTGGTTGTTATCAAATACGTGTTACAGATTTTTGATTTGTGGAATTCTGTGTTTTTAATATATGTTCTATGTTTTTTTATGCGTTTAGCTAATGGTCTGAAAGTTTCACCTATATAAAATTTATTCACAAGGGATCTGTGTTTTTGTTTATATTGTATGGTTTTGTTTTTGTTTCTTAAGATCTAATAGTGTTTTGTGTTTTAAAGATAGTACGAATATTAAATTTATTACCTATTCGTTAAATTTTATTTGATAAGCCATTTGAAATATTAAATTTACTCAAAGAATTAAAATAACCTAAATACAGCGTGGCCTGGTAACTTCTTACCAAATAAAAAAATATTATTGAGTTAAAAAAAAAAAAATGTTCAGAAAAAGTTATGTTCCGTTAAAAAATAGGATTTTTGTGCAAAATGTTTTTCGATTGTATACAGGAAAGCTCAAAAATATAAATGTCTCCAGTTCCTTTTTGACCTTCGATAAGTGAAGTGCTCGCGATAAAAAAACTACATAGTTTTTTCCGGGAAGGCAGGCTAAAGGCGCTGTATCAACAGTTTTTGCTATCGGGGATCAAGGAAAACTCAAGCCAAACGATGGAGTCGTTCTCTGGGAGCTAAGCGCTGAGTGACGAAGATTCCTATACCTGTTCCTTTCTGAGGGACCCAGCACGAGTATTTTCCTAATGGCGGAAGATGGTTGCGCGCTCAGCAGGAAGGAGCAGTACTTTTACAGAAACCGGTTATGCGTGAAACCAGTAGCAGCTTCCTGGTCGGCAAAAACATTGTTTCTGTCCTTTCGATACATTTGACATTGAAAAAACTTTTGATTTTCTTTAAAAATTTTCGGGAATTTCTGGGGCTTCGAGCCCGCATCCAGTTATTCCACTACAAAGCCCCGGAAAGCAGAGTCTGGAAAGGGGACCCGGGCGGAACGTATTAAATTACAGGCCAATGGGGTTGTTTTAACCCCAAACAAGTCAAGAAAGAAAGAATAAATGTCTCAAATCTCCTTAACACAGCTCCATTTTCATGGAAGTTTAGTAAAAGTAATAGCGGTAAGCGGGTCTTTTAAATTGTAATAAGATTTTAGATTGAGAAATGTAATGAGGATTCAAAACCAGAGTGGTTAAAATTCAGTTTTATATTATATATTATTATTATTACTTTATTCTTTTTGAATTATTCGGTCTAATTTTAAATTAATAAAATCATAACATTGCATTGATTGACGTTTCAGTTAATTCTTCACGAAACCTTCATCAGAATCTGTAAGAGTAATAAAATAGTTCTAATATTTTATAAGAGATAAACAAATTAAACAATTTTGTAGGTGTTAGCTATTTACCTTATAAGAAAAAATAGATTACCAACACAACAGAAAATTTTCTATTTATTTATCTTTATAAAAAAATAAAGATATTTTATTACTGTGATAGATTTTCATGATGGCGTTGAAAAGAGTAAACGAAAATTCAGCGTACCGAAATACATAAAAAACTTACTTGATTTTCTTTAATTAAATTTTTTATTACTTTTATAACTGAAATTTATCGTAATTTTTAGCCATTTTTAGCATGCTTTTGCAGTTACTTAAAATTTGGAGATTTACGGCTAAACAGGGCTTTATTTTTGAACTTCCCTGTACTTTTTTAAAAAACCAATATCGCCATTTTGTGTATTTTGTTCCGTAAAACTCAGTAACGTAATCAGAAAAACATTTGAAACAAAAACAAAAGAGTTACAGCACAAGTGACGAATTTTTTAAATGGAATACCTCGTATATTTTTATATCAATAGATAGAGATTTTCACGAGGAATTCGGTGATATAGGGGTTGCTGGGTTTATTTCCTGCGGTTCTGCTGAAATTGTTCAAATACTGCATGTACTATAAGGATAGTTTCACCTGAAAAAACCTGGCTGCCACAGGTCACAGGTGCTTATTTGTCAAAGTCAATAATTTTTAAAATTCCTTTATTAATTTTTGGAGTAGTTTTATAATGAGGTTTTCATCAGAAGAAAGGCTTCAAATTATAACTGTCTATTATAAATGTGCAGAAAATGCCAGTGAAACACAACGAAGATATGTTGCAAGTTTCCATCGAAATAAATCAGTAAAAACAATTTTACAACTGAAGGTCTTATTCGATGAAGCAAAATTGTTACATATTAGAAAAAGGATTACAATGACAAAAAGAAACCGGGATCAAGCTATTCTAAATTATTTTACTTTGTATCCCATAAAGTCAATTACTGACGCAGTTAGAGACTTGAGATATGACCCTGCAAGAAGAAGAGTAACCTATGCGACGGTTCAGAGAACACTGAAATATTTTAAGTATCTTCCATATCACGTTCTTCCAGTGCAGCATTTAACACGTGAACAAAAGGAACTTCGTTTTCAATTTGTTTGCCAAATTTTAATCCATAAACAAGATAACGATCCTACCCTGTTTCAAACGATTCTTTGGACGGATGAAGCCCCGTTCACTACATCGGGAATGTTTAATCGACACAATACGCACAGCTGGGCAAGACAAAATTCCAGGAAATTTCAAGAGATTAAATACCAAGGGAGGTCTTCTCTTCATGTCTAGTGTGGTGTGCTTAACAATAGAATTGTCAGGCCAATATTCTATGAGGGATCCTTAACTGGAGAAAGATATCTCAATCTTCTTGAAAACGATATTGAGGACATTTTAGAAGAATTGCCACTCGAAACGTATCGCAAGATAATTTGGCAACAAGACTCAGCGCCGCCCCATGCTGTTCGTTAAGTTGTGCAGTATCTCAATCGCCGATACAATCAGTGGATTGGACGTTATGGCACTTTTAGATGGCCACCTTATAGTCCAGATATTACAATTTTGGACACTTTTCTATGGGGTCACTTGAAGAATGTCGTTTCCAAAATGGGAACACAAACACGGAAAAAATGAGAGAAAAAATTTTAAATGAAATTAATCCTCTTTACCAAGAACCTCAAATAATATCGGCGAGCTTAGAAAGGCTAAAGAGGGGTTATAGATCATGTTTCGAAAATAACGGGGGTCATATAGAACATTTAAATTATTAGTAATATTATAATTTTTTGTTATAAGTGTTCTTATTACCCCCATATTTTACCTCGTATTGTATTTTAATTTTTTCAGTTTATTGTAATTTTGCTGCTTGGTTTAGAAATTAATATATCATATCATTTTTAGCATGAAATATAATTTGAAACCGTTCTTCTGATAAAACCTTATTTTAATACTAAAAATATGTCACATCAGGTACATTTGTCAGTCAATAATTTTAAAATTTAAAATTCTTGACTTTGACAAAAAACCTACCTGTGACAGCCAGTTTTTCAGGTAAAACTATCTTTATAGTATCATGCAGTTTTTAGACAGTTGCAGCAGAACCGCAGGAAATAAACCCAGCAACCCCTATATCACCGAATTTCTCGTGAAAATCTCTATCTATTGATATAAAAATATACGGGGTATTCCATTCAAAAAATACGTCACTCGTGCTGTAACTCTTTTGTTTTGGTTTCAAATGTTTTTCTGATTAAATTTTTGAATTCTACGGAAACAAATACACGAAATGGCTATATTTGTTATTTAAAAAAAGTCCAGGGAAGTTAAAAAATAAAGCCCTGTTTAATTTAAAGTGAATAACCCTGTACATAAGAAAAATACTTGATGGAGTTCAATAAAAAAATTGTTTTTATAACTGCAATTTTTTGCAATTTTTAGCAGTATTTCGCTATTTACTCAAATTTTTGAGTTTAAATGAGCCAAACGGATTTGGATTCAGCGCATCAAAATACATATAGATAGATCTATGAGTCTGGTCAAATGAATAGATCGCTTTTTTGTGTGCCGATGTTGTTATTAACTTGAATTTTATTTTTTTCTTACCTTATTGACGTATCATTTTGTTATGAGTAAACATGTCCCTAAACAAATGTAATAAAATGGGCCGGCAAGTTACTAACTTTTTTTCACCCCTCCAGCTCCCGGACTATTATAGGTATTTTTGAAATAAAAATAATAGCTAAGCGGAAAGAGTTATTCTCCTTAGTACGTTATTTTCCTTGTTTATATTATTATGTTTCCAATAAATTTAAATTATTATAATTATTATTTTATAAATCACAATTTAAAAAGTAATGTCTCAGAATGGATTGTTTTTTTAAGTGGAGAAAATATAATTACTATTTTTTCTTGTTAAACAACAAATAAAGTACGTCAAAGCTATACTAAGTAAGTAAACATCATTAAAAAATGGAATAAAATATACAAAATATCATAATGATGATACATAATTAATTTATTTAATTTCTTTATGACTGAGGATTGGATATAATTTGTTTTAAAAAAGATAAATATTATAATTTGGGTTTATAATAATAAAAAAACATATTATAGCTATTTATGTATCAAGGGCGTTACTGGGACTATAATGCCCTGAAGGTCGAAATAGATTTCGACCTGATGGGCATTATAGTCCAAGCCCGTGGTGCATACAATGCTTTATGTTTACCCAAAAAGAGTTTTTCAATGACTAATTACATTATTTATTCGCAATATAAAAAATAAGTTGCACCTGTACCTGTATACGAGTAGATAATGACTGGTGTTAAGTTTGACTTTGATGTTTCTGTCAGTTAGTCAGTTGGCATTTTTATTTAACGATTTGCTCAAAATGGAAGAAATTCCACAAAATATAAGAGAAAAGGCCATAAAAGCGACCGAAAATCTTTGCCAGTTAAATCAAGGCAACAGTATGATCGGGAGTATGGCATATTTGGTATTTGGAAAGATGCGAACGCAATTCTTCAAATAACCGAAAACGTTTTAATGGCATATTTCCAGGAACTGGTAAGTTATTGATTTTATTTTAATACATATGTTTAACAAACTTTATTATTTTTAGTCGGAAAAATACAGTCCGAACTCTCTCTGGACCAAGTATTCCACCCTAAGGTCTACGTTGATGGTCTATGAAAATATAGACATTTCGCAATACCATCGTCTCATATCTTTTTAAAAGTTAAGTCGAAAGGATACGTCCCGAAGAAGTCTAAAGTTTTGGAAGGAGAACAAATATTAAAATTTATTAAGAAGGCTCCTGATGATATCTACTTGGTACACAAAGTCATATTGGTAATGGGTGTTTTTGGAGGTTTAAGACGAGATGAGTTGGTCAAAATGACCATTGATGACATTGAAGATAGAGGAACAGTCTTGGTTATAAAGGTACCAGAAACTAAAACTTCAACTTCAAAAAGTTTTACTATCATTGAAGAAGATTTAGGCGCTTTAAATTTAATAAAAAAGTACACAACATTAAGACCAGCTGGAATAAAGGAGCGAAGATTCTTTCTTACCTATAGAAAGGGTCGATGTACAGTACAACCCATTGGAAAAAATACCATAGGAAGCGTCCCAACATTGATCGCAAAATTTTTAAAACTGGATAATGCAGAAGCTTACACCGGCCACTGTTTGCGTCGCACATCGTCAACTTTACTTGTTGAGGCAGGTGCTTCGTTTGAAACGCTAAAACCACATGGGAAATGGAAAAGCTCTTCAGTAGCTGAAGGATATATAGAAGAAAGTATTTCATCCAAAAACAAAGTAGCCAAAATGATTGCCAATTCAGTTAATTCCGAGGTTAATTCCGTATCGACTATTGAAAATTCTTTAATGGACTGTTCTTCTATACAAAAGCTGCTACCATCACAAAAAACACCGACCATTCTATAGTGGGATCAGCTACATTTTCCGGGACATTTCAAAATTGTAATTTTTATTTTGGAAATAAAGTTTAATTTTTAGTATTGTTTAAAGAAAAAATTATTTTTTGTATAAACTTGATCTTTATTGTGAGAGAAATAAAATTGGATAAGCAATAAAATTTCCATATTAGGCATTAGGGCATATAAGCGGGCATTATCATAATGCCCGCTTATAATGCCAGGTTGATACTATTTTGCTATCATAACATATTCCGTTTCTAAGGTATTATAGATCAATAATAGATAGGTAAAACATAAAAACTTTAATATACTTAATAACAAAGAAAGGTAAACACCTAATCCTTTTTTATTAATATTTCGGAAGTGCATTTATTTTCATTGCAGTTTGCAGTTGTTAATTGTTCTTTCTTTTGTTTACTATGTTTAAGTTTAGTCATTATTATTGTTATAATATTATTTAATTAAAAGTAAGTATAATGAGTAAAAAAATATTGTTTTATATTGTGTTTTTATAATGGAAGATAACCTAATTAACTATAAATAATTAATTTTTAATTTGCATTAAACTTTAGGTTTGTTAATTAAATTGCTTAATAAATAAATCAAATCAAAATGTATGTAAGTCAATGCATTGGTAAACAAACAAAATTGCACAATAATAGGCAAAATTTTAATTTAAAAATACACTGTTGAAAAATGGTATATACATTCTAAATCTTTTCCCTTGCTTATTTAAGAACTTTTCCTTAAAAAGTTAAGTTTCGGTGCAGTTACCACTTAAAGTTAATGTCTGGACCTTTGGTGGCCCTAAGCATTTTTATATATTTTTTTATTTACGAGGATATACGGGATATCCTTTGACTTTTAAATAAGCTTACTGCTGCTAATATAACTCAAAGTTAGGGCCGGTCGCATCAATATACAATATTACAAATTACAAATAAAAAACTTTCCTATTTGTTGTACTATCGTACCGAAAAAAAAATGGGACAGCAAAATCTCCTAAATCTCTATAATATATTTTGATGTTGTTAAAGTTAATTTAATTTTGTGACAGCCGCGTCAACAAAATCGTTCTTTCAAAATGCCGGCATAATCTCCTCAACAAAAAGCGATAATATACACTCGTGTGATGGATGGAGTTCCTATAAGAAGAATCGCAGAAGAATTAGGCATTAGTAAAAATACCGTTTCCTTAGCTAAGGCAAAAATTGCAGAATATGGAGCTATTGTAAGAAATCCAAGTTCTGGTCGACCAAAAACTTCAAACGACATTCAAGATAGAGAGTTAGTTGGCTTTCTAAGAAACAATCCGTTTGAAACAGGAATAAAGGCGAAAGGAGGCACGCATTTTCCTGGTTCTGCTAATACAGCTCGTAGTAGGATAAGAAATTCGGAAATTAAAAGTTGCTGTGCAACAAATAAAATATTTTTGACTGAAGCAAACAAACAGAGATTAGAATTTGCCCATCAATATGCACACCAAAACAACATATGGGAAACGGTAATATTTTCGGATGAAAAAACCTTTCAATCGTGCAATAATGGCAAAATCCGCGTTTACAGGCCTTCTAATACCAGATATGATGAAAGATATACACATAAGACTAATTAAAGTGGACGTTTTAGTATAAACGTTTGGGCCTGGATTAGTTTTGGAGGACCAGGCGTTCGTCAAATAGTGCAGGGAAGGCTTGATGCCTTAGGATATTGCAATATCCTAAACAATGTTATAATGCCATCGGTTGGTGTAGTGTAGTCTATGGGGAAGATTTTATCTTCCAACATGATAATGCTCCTATACATATAGTCCGTATAGTTCAAAACTATCTAGACGAAAGACGAATTTAAGTTTTACCGTGGCCCTCGAAAAGCCCTGATATCAACCCAATTGAAAACGTTTGGGGTAAAATGGCAAAATATATGTATAAAGATAACTTTAGGCTAGAGTTACCGCGAGACACGAGATACGTCTCGTCTCGTCTCGAAGCCATTTTGTCTCGTTTCGAGAGCATTTTGTCTCGAATTTCGAGACGAGACGAGACGAGATAAAATCCTTCGAGACAAGCTCGAGACGAGACGAGACGAGACATATCGAAAAATTTTAATGACTTAAAACTTAAGTGAACTAACTGTGATAAATCTCCAACAATATATTTCTAGTTCTTAAGAATTATACAGGTTGTTTAAGATTTAGAGTTACAAACTTCGACAGCAGTTGGATCTTGCAAAAATAAGCTTCATAGGTCAAGAAATGCATCGTTTCAGTAATACAGGGTGTTAAAAAAAAGAAGCTAAAATTAATTGCTTTAAAAAGTATATCACCCTGTGGTTTTATTATTTTTAAATAATTTTGAATATTTCACTCATGTACATATTTTCCCATAAGAGAAGTGGTATTATGGAAAAATTACAGCGGCAATTCCACGTCGTCTAGGCAACGTAGTTTTTCCACTTACTGTCAAATTGACAATACGAAATTTTTAATTAATAAGGACGGTTTGTTAAATTAATATTTAATTTTTAGTTAATAAACTTTATCTACGTTTTTGATTCGTGAAATATTCTCCCTAAATACCGCTCGTGCTTTAAAATTAACCAGATAATTTTTTACTCATGCGTGTTTTCTTTAAAAATTTCACTCGTGCCTCGGACTCGTGAAATTATGAGAAAACACGCTATCGTGAAAAATGATCGGTAATTTTTAAGCACTCGTGGTATTACCCCCGATAAAACAACTTAAAATACTATTAAAATTATTGTATATCTATCTATGATGTAATGTTAAAGTGTGTTGTTTATTATTGATGACTGACATGACATTCCAATAAAAGTTATTTTAGATAAATTTAATACTATGTTCTGTTTTTTATTTTTCTAAAAGCTCTAATATTTCTTTAATTTTACCAAGATCTTTAAACTAGAAACTAATATATTTTTTTAAGTTTCATTGTACAGAATATGTCTAAATAATTACATAAAGGATTGTTTGAATTTTGAAAATTTATTTTCTGGTTAAATAACAATACACTGTTAGAATATAATTTTATTTAGATCTTTTATAAAAGTATTATCTTATACTTACCATTTTATTTTCTATTTTGTAATCTCAAAAATTATTATTTATTTCATTATAAGAATTTTATTGGTATCACCCAAAAGGCCTTCGACTTAGGTTCTTTAGCCCAAAATTATTAATAAAGCAATGAAAAATAAAACAGCTTTTACAAAAAAAAAATATGTCACAATTTCATGTTTAATAACAAAATGTTTAAGTAGATAAACTCCCACAGTCGGTAGATAAATTAGCAAAAGACACTAAAAATATCAATGACACAAGTGAGAAATGCAACAGAATGTCACAAGTGAAAAATTATACTATCAAACAATGAAACATGTTATACTAAATACTAACCACAACTAACCACAACTATTTTGTCTATTGTTTTTTTAAATTTTGCTTTGCTTTCAAGAAAAAAATAAAAACCGATTCTTTTTTTATACTCTTTTGAAAAGTAGGAGTTTTACTTTGTCTCTCGAAAAAAACTCAAATGACGAAAAAGTTGTATTTTAAGTTGTTTTATCCAAATAATTGTTTTAAAAAATTATGTACAATAAAAGCTTCTTTTTAACTTTAGGACCCTGCGTATTTCCAATTTCGAAACGATGCATATCCGGACTTATGTTTACAGAGAGTTTTTTTGCAAGATCTAACTGCTGTTAAAGATTTTAAAACTATTGCTTAAACACCCTGTATAATTATAAGAAAAATGTCTAGAAAACATTTTACCTGTGTTTTGTAATAGAGTTTATGACTTATGTTCCATTATCTTTTAGTTTTTTTTGTGGACATTTTTATGTCACTTATATGTTCTATATTTTAATTTTAAATAAAAAAACAAATTATTAGGTTCTTTATTTTATTTTTAGTTGCATATTATGGGTGTCCGTAAAGCCTGAAATCACCAATTTTTTAAGAAAACTACACAATTACAACAAAACCTCCATCACGTTAACTTTTATTTTACAATGCGTTTTATAAAAATATATAAGCATTTATACAGGGTGTTTCAAAAAAGAGTTACATCATAAATGGGACAGCCCGTATTTTTTACGTATTTTGGTTCTACGGTTTATTTCAAATGTTTTTCATTAGGTGCCTGCAGATGGTTGTTTTTGCATGTTTTTCTATTAGTTGAGGATATGCCGCTATTATGTTTTAAAAAGTTTTATTTTAAACTAAAAACAATGCATCCTTCTTAAAAACATACCAGTTTGCAGCAGATTTTGCAATTAGTTTGTAGGTATATAGTGTACAGGGTGAGTCAACGATGGCGAGGAGTAAGTAATTTAATACCTTGAATATAAGATTTGTAGATAATGTGCTTATGTAAGTATTAGGTATATGGTTAAATAGTATGTTAAATTTTAACGATATTTTAAATTAGACAGGGCACATCCATAAAGTATTAGGGTGCTACAAAAGTTTTTTTTTAAATTTAGAATACAATATTATATCTACTCATATTTTTACAGTTTTGGATTCTATTTATTCAATTCTAGAAATTCCTATACCTACTTTATATTCTATACCCAGAAAGTTACGTATGTATAAGAATAAGAACAACTCGAGATAAACGAGACAAAACGAGACGAGACGAGACAAACGTTTGTCTCGTCTCGTCACGACCCTTGTCTCGTCTCGTCTCGAAATATTTTATCTCGAAATTTCGAGACGAGACGAGACAAGGCTTTATCTCGTCTCGTCTCGTCTCGCGGCAACTCTACTTTAGGCCTAGAAATCAGAATGAATTACGCCTAACTTAATTTTAAGTATGCCACGACGTTTGCAAGCTGTAATTGATAACAACGGTGCGCTTACTAAGTATTAATACATTTTTATTCCATATCATCAAAAAATATAAATAAAAAAATAAAAATGTTTTGTATCAATATTATTATTTAAATATGTATATTAAGACTCGAAAATTCATAATGCGTAAATATGCATACCATACCCAAGGAATGCGATTTACTATAATAGACCAGGAGACCCAAATTTTAATGTCCCAGTTTTTTTTCGGCACGATGGTACACCTAAAGGACCACACTGTACCTAATATCAAAATGATTAAAATCATTTGACAGACAGTATGGATTTCGCCATAGAAAATCCGCATCTGTACCTACTTCTTTCCTTTGTCTCAGACAACTGGAACAAGTCTTGAATTTTTTGGTAAATCCCAGATCGTTGCTCATGACATTTCCAAAGATGATGGTCTTCTTAACAAACTTCCTTCTTACGTTCTTTCACCTTAGCTTTGCTCGTGGCTCTCCAGTTTCCTTTCTAATCGACGTATATCAGTTCTTGTAGATTGTCATTCTTCCAGTTTTTACCAAATTAATTCTGGGGTACCCAAGGGCTCAGTACAGGCTTTGACAATTAAACAAATGCATAGTTTTGTTGACGATAGTAACCTTTACTCTAATATTTAATTTCTTAAGCCACCATGTAAGGCTGGTTTGGAAAACAAGAGCTTAAACTAATCTTGTCTAATTTAATACCTCAAAAATACGGTCATGTTCGCTGTCGCGAAAAAAGTCTGCCAATACTCATCAATTACATATGAGCGGCCAAGTTCTAAGAACAAATAATTATTTAATTTTGTGGGTGTTACTTTAGAAAATAACCTGAACTGGCACAAACTCATTACATCTATAGCCTCAGCAGTTTCAAAAATAATTGGATTTCTTTTTCGATCAAGAAAGTATTTCTCTTGTTCTAATCTGTATTCTATGTACGCATCCCAGATCAAATCACTTTATAATATTGTTCTTATATCTGGGGAATGACGTCTCCTACAACACTTTTTTAACTCCATTCAAAAAAGAGCTGCTTGTCTTATTAATAATCCCACACTTACAGAAAAGCTTCCTTCTCTTTCCCACTGATAAGCTGGAGGGAATCTGTCGCTCTTGTGTAGGTACTTTTACGGCTTCTGCTTTAAAGAGTTGGCCAGTAAAATTCCTTCTCTGGCAGTTCCCAACAGAGCAACACGTAGTGCCACTTTTATGCATCCTTTTACAGTCCAACTTGAAAGTTCCACTTTGTTTGATCCTTCAGCCATAAAGACTAAATGACTATAGAACCTGCTACATGCCGAAGTTATCCCTTTTCCCCCAAATCTCTAAATATTTAAGTCTCGTGTAAAAAAACTTCCCTTTACCGAACCTCAGACTTCGTGGGCTGTCCCAAGATAAAAAAATAGCACGTTTCCAAGAGATTTAAGAAATTCTTTACAATTTTTGACTTGTTCTAAGATCAAAAGAAATTTAAGATATAACTAATGCCCACTTCCATCATTTCATCAACTTTTTTAATGCTGGGTAGATATTAAGTTGAGGGTAGGTATCGTTTTTGTGTCCACGAACTTAAATCTCTTTATAAAACGGCTTAGGGACGTCCTAAATTTAAGGATCAAAAATTCTTCCAATAAAGATGTTCCTAAGAGGTAAAGGTGCTATTAAAAGAAAATAAAAACACAAAAAGCTGGAAGAAAGAAAAAAAATAAAGTGGTAACTTCGGTTTTTAAATTATAAGTATTAAAAAATATATGTTTATGTTTCTCAATTATGTATAATAGCACAGCACGGGGATAGCTGAATCTGAATCCGGGGTCACGCAGTGTATATATATATACGAAAGATTTCAACATATTTTTCCTCCTATCATAACTTCGTTATCGTTCTATATAAAGGTATGATATTTAGTATAAATATTAACATAAGTATTTTTATTACCTGAGAAAAAATTGGGAAAGTTATGTCAAGTGGTTTCTGAGATTTTTGATTTTGAAATACGCCCACTTCACTACTGACTAACTCACTTACTCACTGACTTATTGCCTTATCAAAATTATGGGGTACTTCCTGAAAGAACCCCACACAAAACATATGTAAATTGAACACTGCTCAATTTTTATAAAAGTTCGTATTTTGATAGCTCTTCTTATGCTGATCAAAAGTCTCAATGGGCATGATACCCGAACCCCCCAACCTTTCGGGGGCTGCATTTCACAGATTTTAACTGTTGTCAAACCTACAACCCTACACAGTAACTAGATTTACGCCTGTCGTTGCCAAGGCAGCAGAATCTACTCCCATCTCACCTCTCATACTTCGTCATGTAACTTTTCCCCGTTTACCGATTCTTAAAGCATTTTATCGTGAATTTCACACAGAACCGACTAAATGATCACACTTTATACCGTTTGACCCCAAGGAATGAACCTTTCACCCCTAACACCAACCCTGGGGGAAGGGGGTGGACAACCGTAGTCCTTACCAAAGCCTGTCATATATTCCTGCTTACGGGTTCTCAATCAAGGTGATCGTGAATTCCATTTTACAGCCCCCCGAGAGGGTTAATACAAAGGAAGTTTGAAGGTATATGGAATGCCAATACTGTAGAACAAAATTGTCTGAGCATGCAGGGCAGCGGAAACAGAGGCGGAAATTGGCAATGAATAGTAGGTCAGGTCCGGGCTTCCATAATTATTTGTTACTATCTATAAAGTTGACATCATCAAATATCAAATTCAAACTACCTATACATTCACTGTTTTTTTTTTGCACCAAATTGTTGGTTATTAAACGATACTATTATAGAATATTTAAAATTATTGTGTAATATTGGATTTTATATCATCTGATTGAATAGAGAAATAATAGAAGGCGCCACTTTACAGCCTTCTATTTAAATGGTCTATATTTTTGGGAGTTTTGTATTTTTACCAAAAATCTTAGTAAAATAAATGAAAACACAATTTTTGAAAATACATTTCAAACATTGTATTTAAAAAAAATGTACTAAATTATTAAATAAAATAAGAGTACCTAAATGTAAACCCTATTTTTTAAGATCTACAAATTCCAAAAAAATTGTGGTATTCATCTAAAAAAAAAGATTGCCTTACTTTTTTGCTATTTCCTATAAAATTTTCTTTTTTTATTATTCAAATTGATATTTTTATTTATTCGGTTACCAACGTTGTTCAAAGGCCCTTTTAAAAAAAAATTTCCGTATAAAAAGTATTTATTGGTTTCAAAAAAACCAAAAAACCCCAAATTTTTTAGTTTTAAAAAAAAAAAAAACAAAAATTTGTAAATTTAAAAAACAATCATTAAAAAGGGTTTTTTCAATCCCTAACAAAAAATTCCCCAAAGCAAAAAATAAATTAATAC